>OLKM01001485.1:35000-131657 GCA_900291075.1 Melanogrammus aeglefinus
CTCTCGCTCTCTCTCTCTCTCTCTCTCTCTCTCTCTCTCTCATTCATTCCTCTCTCTCTCTCCTCTCTTCTCTCCTCTCTCTTCGTCCTCACTTCTCTCTCTTCTCTCTCTCTTCTCTCTCTCTCTCGTTCTCTCGCTCGGCTCTCTTCTCTCTTCCTCTCTCTCTATCTCTTCTCTCTCTCTCTCTCTCTCTCTCTCTCTCTCTCTCTCTCGTTCTCTCCCGCTTTCTCTCTATGATAAGATTGTTGTATGATTCTTAGATGTGTCACACACACACAGACACACACAGACACACACACACACACACACACACATACCACACACGCACACACACACACAACACACACACCAACACACAACACGGTACACACACACTCACACACACACACACACACACACACCACACACACACACACAGCGTGCTATTTTAATAGCTTCAGTGTGGTGGGGAAGGAGAGCAGGTGGAACCTATGGTTGATTGGAAGACCCTTTCCTAGCTAATGGACAGTATCTATAAATAGCAGACTGGAGCAAGGTATATATAGGTCCAGAGAAGGGGCCAGGCCCCGCTAATGGCTGAGAGGGATAGGTAGACAAAGACTAATCAACACAGGAGTAAGCTTTCTGGGAACCACACGATAGGGAGAGAGGGTCGGAGAGAGACAGCAAAGGAGATGGTAGAGTGGAGAGAGGGGTGAGGGAGGGAGGGAGGGAGGGGGAGAGAGAGAGAGAGAGAGAGAGAGAGAGAGAGAGAGAGAGAGAGAGAGAGAGAGAGAGAGAGAGAGAGAGAGAGAGAGAGAGAGAGAGAGAGAGAGAGAGAGAGAGAGAGAGAGAGAGAGAGAGAGAGAACACAGAATGCAATGGGGAGCACAAGATATATAGAGGGAGACTTAGGGAGGGAGGGAGAGATGGGAGTACAGAGAGAGGCTGATAGCTGACGGGATATGAGGAGCTTCTAAGGGTTTGAGCGAAAACTAAGATTGATGGTCAGGGATACTAGGAGGTAGAAGTTATTTGGAAGAAGGAAAAGGGTGCGGAGAATCTGATGTATGAGAATGCTTAGTGGTCAGATTGGCCTATAAACTGACCTGCTATGAAGGAAAGTTGAGATCAAACAAACCACATGCTATAGTACAAGCAATGCGCAAAAGTAATATACTGTACAAAAACTCTCCACTCTCAGAAAATATCACATATAAAAATTGATGCACTCTCTTTATATGTCTAATACACTGGATGTTTTAATTATCAAAGAACCATAGAATGACCATGCAAGGAACAAATACAAGAATGAACATCCCATATGTCGGGATAAAATGATAAGCAGAGCGGAGCGGGACAGCTTGTCTGAACCAATCCACTGTGAATCGCCCTGAGTCACTTCATCACCGGACTGCCCCTGTGACCGGTGCTCCTGGGAGGGCGGGGGAAGGGTAACTATTCTCATCCCGGTGGCGTCGGGTACTATACTGTCCCGGTGACCATGGGACTTGTGGCTGGCCCTAGAGCGGACACCGGAGCAGGGTCTCCGGGTGGGTGGGTGGTACGGTGGGATGGTGGTTTACAGGGACACTCGCTATAACCTATTGGAGGGACATATGACCGGTCAGAGGTCGGCGCCACAGGAGGGGGCGTCTCGTTCCTCACCACACCGAGAGTGGGGAGGTTTGTACCGGTTTGGACCTCGCCTCCTCATGTAGAACTGCTACGCTGGGCAGAGGGAAGAGCAGTGTTGTGCCAACGTACCTTCTCACAGGAACTAGAACCTTCAACCTTTGACGGCTCCAACTGGAACGGGTGTATCATTATATATATGTTTATTTTTCTCGTCGTGTCAAAACGGACCTCTCGTCATTGGACTGAATTCTTTCCTCCTCCTCTCTTCACAAAGTACAACTCTTTTTATATAAATGTGACAGGTGTGAACGTGCTGCCGCGTCTTGTTGTGTCCCCTCTCTGCCGCTGGTTGCCTGGTAACGGGGGAGGGGGGAGAACATCATGAAGCTCCTCCGATGCCTCTTCGGCTTCATCACTGGGACCCCCGTGCCAGGTACTCTATGACCGGGGTGCGTTCCAAGCACCTGGGGTTCACTCACTGTGCCTCTTGTGCAGGGGCAGGCGTGGAATGAACCTTGTATGTTGTTAAGTACATCTGTTACGCTAACCTCATCTATACTCCTCTTTTGTAATTGTAATACAGATCATAGAGCACTTATATTTTGTAGAATATGTGTTGGCTTCTATATATATCGTCAAACTGATAAGTAGTAGTAACTAGTAATGATGCTTTCAATATTAGCTTTGTGTTTATAATTAGTCTGCCTTTACTCAACAAACACGGCCCCTTTCCGTTGAGCAATTATTATGTGTCAGCCCTATCCCAGATTATGTTGCTGTGTTTCTGAACACAGTTCTATCATCTCTCTTCATCTCTCTCTCTCTCTCTCTCTCTCTCTCTCTCTCTCTCTCTCTCTCTCTCTCTCTCTCTCCCATTTTCCTTTATTGTTTCTGTTGAGTAATCCAGGGCCGTTGGCCCCGCTCTCCAGACCCGTTCTGTCTGGCCGCCACTGCTGTTGTTTTCAGCTCAGAATGTCCTGTGTTTAGTGAACCAGCCGAACGGGGAGGAGGTCGCGGCAGACGGCTGTAGGTGGGCATGTTCTCGTTAGAGCGCCAATGACATCATGGTGAACGCTCACTCCATGTGAAGACATGACCGATGTGCACAGCACTGGCTCTCAGTAATAAGTTGCTGGCCAGGTCAGCACATATAACCTTAACCTGAGAGAGAGAGAGAGAGAGAGAGAGAGAGAGAGAGAGAGAGAGAGAGAGAGAGAGAGAGAGAGAGAGAGAGAGAGAGAGAGAGAGAGAGAGAGAGAGAGAGAGAGAGAGAGAGAGAGAGAGAGAGAGAGAGAGAGAGAGAGAGAGAGAGAATTGGACAGGTGGATGGATGGTTAGGATTTAGGTTAGGAAAGGTTATGCTTGGCTGTAGTTGTAATAGATTGATGATGGTGAGGAGGAGAAGGAGGAGAAGGGAGAGAGTGAGGAGGGGGACAGACAAGGGGAGATTGAGAGGGGGGGCAAGAGGTAGAGGGAAAAATTTAAGAGGGGGAGGAAGGTGAGAGGGGGGAGGAGGGGAAGAAGTAAGAGGATAAGGTGGGAGAGAAGGGAGAGGAGGAGAGGGGTGATGATAAGGGGGGGGGAGAAAGGAGAAGAGGAGGGGGAGACAGAAGAGGGGGAGAAGGGAGAGGATGAGGGGGGGGAGAAGGGAAAGGGTGAGGAGGGGGAGAAGGGAGAGGATGAGTGGGGGAGAAGGGAGAAGGAGAATGAGTTGGGGGAGGAGGGGGAGAATAGGTAGGATGTTGAGTCTGAAGATGCGAGAGAAGTATGTGTGGTGGGAGGCCAAGAAGGGGGTGGAGGAGACGATGGGAGGACAGGGGGGTAATAAAAGAGTGGTTCCAATAACCCTTGGTAAAGTCATTCCTCTACACCTCCCGTAGCATGCCCTACAACTCATTGAAAGGGCTTCCAGTCGGCCGTCTAACTGTGTTTGGAAAAGTTATCATCTCCCTGTCATCTGCAGCCTCTTGTCTGACCTTGATCCAATCCCAGAGGCATTAAAAACACATCAGTGTCATAAAGGGTGAAATCAGTTTGACGGACAGGTCGCAGTTTATATACTAGTTCGCTATTGCTCTTGTGCCTCGGGAAGAACTTCAACTCCAGTGGACCGCGGATGATGCATATTTAATGCTGCAGATTTATTGTGACCGGTTTTATCCATTTGTATGTTTTTGCAGTCAACTGCACCCCCGGGAAAAGCTAACTCTGTTGCTGCAGGAAATCCCACCTTGTCCTCTCAGTGACTCAGAGTCCTTATATGATCCTTAAATAGGAAACAAAGGCCATTAAGGATCTCATGCGTCCTTTGGGTCTACCTGATTTCGTGTAGCGCAGTGCCCCCCATCGGGTGGAAGGGGGATGTAGGTAGTTGTTTCTCATATTTATGTGTCTGCGGTTAGTAACGGAGATGTCTTATTGAAGTCTGAATATGATCTTCTCTTTCAAGCTTATTAACCAAAAGTTATGAGAATGCAAACACGTTTCCCAGAGCTGTTTACGTATATTTATTCAAAGAAACATGCAATAAAACCGGTGCAGGGACAGCAACCACCTTCATACTTACTGTAAGTAAATCACAAGTGTACATGCCAGTGAACCTTGATCTACATTGGTATTGAGAAGCACCGCGTCTTACAGCAATGCGTCCAGACAGGAACCACCATAGAAGAGGGTTAGTTACCGACAATGGCTTTGAATTGATATTCTCTTCGGAGCTATACGCCTATATAAATAATGTCAGGATCACATTAGATTACATTGCGAAAACTTTTGTCCAAAATCTTTGATTGCTCTTGTAAGATGAGTGCAATCAACAACGAAAACACAAATCAAAAACAGCAGTGGCATCGTCTGGGATTTTTCTGCTGCTGATGTATTTCCAAAAAGAGACTGAAGAAGGCCATGCCACTGGCTTGTACAGCCTGTGTTTTTTTTTAATAGCTGGGAACGTGCAGGCTTCTATTCCACACGGGCATCATAAAACCGATAGATCCATCAACAGACACTTATTTAAAGCTTGTCACAGCAAAGGGATGACAGATGTTTCTCCTTTCCTTGATGATTGTTTTGTTTATCTCAGCCAAAGGAATCTCTGCATGGTTGATATACAGGGACTTACAGTGTCTCTGCTGATGGCGCAGGGACACGTTTAGGGGGAAAACTGACCTAATCAATTTTATGAGATGCATCTACTGTGTTAGTTCGAGTTTCAATGTGGAGAGTAGTTGGCTGAGAGGAGTGTGAGGTGGGATGGAGAGATGAAGGAAGATATGATGCTCGTTTCATGGTAAAGGTCGTGTCTTGATCTTTATTTTATTCTTTCATCTCTCTCACACACATAGGCCGACACACACACACACACACACACACACACACACACACACACACAACACACCACACACACACACGGGCCGCACACACACACCCACACCCAGCACACACACACACACACACACACAACCACACACTACACACACACAGCACACACACACACACACACACACACACACAGACACATACAAACACACACACACACACACACACACACACACACACACACACACACACACACACACACACACACACACACACACACACACACACACACACACACACACACACACACACACTCATAGACACACACGGCCTGTAGCCCACCGTGAATGCCCCAAACAGACTTTTAAATGTGGTCTCTGACGCCCACACATGCACACAAGTACACACCGACACCACGCACAGATTGAAGCTCTCTGGTCACCTTTTCATATCAGTGTCAGTTAGCCATCTCGATTGGAGAGAGAAACGTTTAGAATTGACTCAGCTATAATTTCCCTGTATTCCCCTCCGATAGAGCAAGGATCGCTTGATATCAGTTATCACACTGAATCAAACCTTGAAAAGTAACGTCCCATCTGGCTTTGTTGCTTCATTCGGCCTTTTAAAGTTTCTCTGTTTTCATCTGGTCTACTCTGGAGCGAGATCAGTGGAGTTTCAGACCTTATTTAGTGCTGTTGGCTGCGTTAAATATGGGAGCCGTCATGGCTGCCGTCTCTATGGAGGCAAGGAGACGATTCTCCCGGCCCAGCTGGCTCTCTCCCCGCGGCGCCAGCTCAGCCCGGTACCATCGCTCAGGTAGGACCTCGCAGACACCTGTTGGATGTTGTTTTACTGTCTTGACGTCCTGCCAAGGGAATTCAACTGTTCTGCGTTATCACTGGTGTGCTCACTCTTTCAGCAAGTTGGTATCGCTGTCTCTCTCTCGCGCGCTCTCACTTAATGGCTCTCAATCTGTCTCACTCTCTCTCTCTCTTTCTCTCTTGCTTACTCATGGTCAATTTTTTACTTTCTCTCTCTCTCTCTATCTTGCTCTCTCTCTCTTTCTCTATGCCCCTCTTTCCTGTTCTCTCTCTCTCTCTCTCTCTCTCTCTCTCTCTCTCTCTCTCTCTCTCTCTCTCTCTCTCTCTCTCTCTCTCTCTCTCTCTCTCTCTCTCTCTCTCTCTCTCTCTCTCTCTCTCTCTCTCTCTCTCTCTCTCTCTCTCTCTCTCTCTCTCTCTCTCTCTCTCTCTCTCTCTCTCTCTCTCTCTCTCTTCTCCTCTCTCTCTCTCTTCTCTCTCTCTCTCTCTCTGTCTCGTTCTCTCTCTCTCTCTCTCTCTCTCTCTCTCTCTCTCTCTCTCTCCTCTCTCACTCTATGCCCCTCTTTCTCTTCTCTCTCTCTCTCTCTCTCTCTCTCTCTCTCTCTCTCTCTCTCTCTCTCTCTCTCCCCCTTCTTCCTTTCTCACTTCATTGCCAGAAGCTCTGTATTGAACCGATAGTAAGATTTGAATATGTTAGCAACATCCAGATGGAATGAAGCATTTTAAGTGACAGGGAACTTTGATCTGATGTGACGTCTTCTCTGACTCCTGACGTGTCGGTCATATAAATCCCTCCCCCTCCCTTACATCCATCCTCCCCTCTCTACCTGACTGCTGTGTCAGCAGGCGCTGCCAAGCTATCCTTTTAAAAACCTGCTAACCTCTTAATGGCCTGCCCACAAACATTAACACACACACACACACACACACGCACGCACGCACGCACACACACACACACACACACACACACACACACACACACACACACACACACACACACACACACACACACACACACACACACACACACACACACACACACACACACACACACACACATACACACACACATACACACACACACACACACACACACACACAAACACACGTGCACACACGCATATGCATACAAAAGCATAGGCACAAACACACGCCGCACATAAGCCTACACACAACACAAACATTGTATACAATCCCATTCACACACACACACACACAACACACACACACACACACACACACACACACACACACACACACACACACACACACACACACACACACACACCACATGATCCAGGTCACTGGAAGGCGACTAGATTGTAGCAGTGATCTTGGAGGTCGACCCTAAACAGCCGTCAGTCCTCTGTGATGAGAAGCAGCAGAGCGGGGCCGCACTGAGCTCCATGAGAGGGGGCTGCACGGCAGAGCCGGGTGCTGAACCCGGGGGAGAGGGAGGCGCTAATCCACCCCACCACGCAGCCATCGATCGTATCGCAACCCCCCCATCCTCCCCTCCAAACTAAGACCATGCATTAGCAGACACGCAGAAACACATACTCACCCATACACACACTTTTAGAGGGGAAAAGGTACAAATAGATGAAAGGGACTTGTGGAGGATGGCATGCCCCTGATATTTGATCGGTCTGTGTGTGTGTGCACTGCATAACATGTGTGTGTGTGTGTGTGTGTGTGTGTGTGTGTGTGTGTGTGTGTGTGTGTGTGTGTGTGTGTGTGTGTGTGTGTGTGTGTGTGTGTGTGTGTGTGTGTGTGTGTGTGTGTGTGTGTCTGTCTGTGTGTGTGTGTGTGTGTGTTTGAGTTCTGCATAGTTTGTGCCTCTGTGTCTGTGTGTGTGTATCACTGTGTTTATGTTGAAGTGCACACGTGTGTGTGTGTGAGCATCCACACACACACACACACACACACACACACACACACACACACACACACACACACACACACACACACACACACACACACACACACACACACACACACGCACACACACACATTATCCATCCACCCTCTTCTGTGCCACTGTGGGATGAATGTAACCTCAGCTCTCCTCCCCAAACTCTGCAGTGGGAGGGAGGAGTGGGGAGGAGATATGGGAGAGCAGCGAGAGGCATGTGGGCGTGCAAGGAACGGAAGAATGGAGAGAGAAAGTGAGGGAGGCCAGAAGGGTCACATGAGGAGGAGAGGAGCAGGTCTGTGGTCAACCAGAGTGATGAAATAACAGTCGAGAAGGAGGAGAAGATGGGAGGCTGTGGGCGGCCAGGCCAATCCAGAGGAGAGCGGGAGAAGGGGCGATGAGTGGACAAGACCAGAGAGAGAGAGAGAGAGAGAGAGAGAGAGAGAGAGAGAGAGAGAGAGAGAGAGAGAGAGAGAGAGAGAGAGAGAGAGAGAGAGAGAGAGAGAGAGAGAGAGAGAGAGAGAGAGAGAGAGAGAGAGAGAGGGGGAGAGGGAGAGGGAGAGGGAGAGTCAGAGAGCGGGAGGGAGAGAGAGAGTCAGAGAGAGGGAGGGAGAGTCAGAGAGAGTCAGAGGGAGTCAGAGGGAGAGAAAGTGTGAGACAGAGAGAGAGAGAGTAGAAGGGACAGAGAGAGTAAGAGAGAAAGAGACAGATAGAGAGAGCGGGAGACACTAGAAGGAGAAAACGGTAAAGTAACAGTAGAGAAAAAAGGAGTTTGATGATGGCCTGGTGTCATCACAGACCAAACCCGATCCCGTAACAGTTGGTTTGAGTGTCGGCGAGACGAGGGAGGGAGAAGGAGTTCTTCAGGAGCCGAAACAGACAGAAAAAAAGAGAGAGGCTGTGGGGAAGACGTGTGGACAGAGAGGAGTGTTTTAAAGTATGTGCGGGGGAGGAGGCGACAGGAGGAGCCGTTCCCCAGGGCGCCTCTCACTTTCTTAGGATATCCCCTCCAGAACGCTGGCTGGGCTCTTCCCTGGCTCAATACTCCTCCCTGGACCCTGTTGGACCTGACCGGGCTATCTGAGCGGATAGAGACTGAGACAATTCTGGGAACACCCCCTTCAAGCCCAACACACGCTTGGAACTTTGCTCCGAACCAGGAGGGATCTTAATGGCCCATAGGCAGGAAAACCCTGACGACTGTCACTTTCTGAAGTTGTTTTGCCGGGTCTGATCCGGAAAGGCCGTCCTCTTTTAAACAGTAGCCCTTCAGGATGGGGGGAAAATGAGCAGCAGCACCCAACACGAAAGGAGCAGGCGGGCTCCGAACTGAGGGATTTATTGATTGTTCCGAGTACTGATGGACTGGACTTAAATACGGGCGTTTTTTTCATCGGAACATAGTTCAGTGAATTTCCTATTTTATTTACTGGGAGTTCTGCGTTAGTGATAATCTCACAGACAGATATACAGGTCTGTTTACCTCCAAGTATGCTGCATTTGGCCCGTGTGCCGTGTTGAATAAATAGTTATTTACGGACCCTAGCAAAGCTTTAAACAAATGGATTAATGTGTCTCTTACATGCGTGTGTTATTAATAATTCATAAACTAATGTTCTTGAATGGCATGGATGATAAGAATTGGGGTATGTGGTGTGTTTATGCCAAAAGACCTGCGATGTTACTTTACTTCTCCGTAATTCTTGACCAGACAGAAATTTGATGTGGATCCAGACACACCACACAGGTTGGATTTTTTTTATTTTTTCCATCAAGGTTATTTCAAAGCTCAAAATGTAAGTGTTGAGTTTGGTTTAGGCGAATAGGCCACAGTTATACTATTAAAAGACCAAAGTGCTTGTGAGAGAGTGGCAGACTTTACATCTTTACGGGAAGAATGGCTGCAGCCATATCTAGAAGGAACTCCTTAATCCTCCTTTAGTGCACGAAAAATAAACGAACCCTGACGCAACATCACGTTCCCCCATGCTTCCAGAGAGCCATATATGTCGGCCTTCACATATTTTCCATGTCATCATCATTGTTGACGTTAAACCAAACATCATCCAACGCTGTCTTTTTCTTTTTTTTTCTTTACTCATGCTGTGGCAATGGCTTGGGCCTGGATACAAACCCAACACCCAGACGGACTAGCCTCTAACAAGCTAACCTTTGGTTAAAAAACCGTGCTGATTAGCCAGGCCGCTGGCCTGGGCTAGTGTATACCCTTCTATTTTAGGGCCCGGCGGGGGCCTTTTGCGCCCTCCCTTGGTTGGCCCCTGAGTGGGCGTTTTCCCCCCGCCTAGTCGCAGTCATGGGGATCCAGGGCATGGAGTTGTTTGCCATCGGCGTGGTCATCATCCTGTTTATGGCGGTGCTCAAGCAGTTCGGGATCCTGGAGCCCATGTCGTCCTTTGAAGGTAAGGACTCACCTGGGCGCCCCCCCCCCCTCTGGTCCACCGCTCACCTGCTACCTGGTGTCAGTGTGATGGCTGAGACACGTTGTCTGGAGCTCTGCTCACTTCACTGCTAAGGCTAAGCAGTGGTTGTTCATGAAGCAGCTACTTTGTGAGTTTCTATCGGCGCATGTCAAGTAGTGCTAGCACAAAGGCAACTTATCTTCTATTGAAGGATTTTATTCTGACATGTAGATATTTGAGGTGTAGTTTCTCAAGATAGAGTGCATGTAGGAGGTCTGGGTGCGGGCCTGTTTAGTGTCCATGCCCGACATTTAGACGTCCACACCTCAGGGTTTACTTTAGGGCTTTAGGAGCAACATGCGAGAGCTCCGCTGCGACGGGGCTCTTCCCCTTTATCAGGGGTTTTAGGCCAAAAGCCAGCGATTCAGAGTGCCCTTTGGTCAGCATGCCAAGGCGATCACAACACAACAGCTCCATTAGTGCTCCTCACAGGCAATGAATTCAGCGAAAACATCAATAATGGGCTTTCATAATTCATCACTCAATTTCACTCTGTCAATTCACCGTTTCCTACGAAAGCAACAGCCACATCTTTCCATCTCTCACACATTGTCTCTCTTTTTTTTCATCCAACAATCATTGCCTTTGCTCTCATGGCTCGCATCCTTCCCCTGTTGTGTTGTTGTGGGATCATTCCGAGAGGCCCAGGGTTAGCATTACCCCGCATCAATTATACATGCGTTATCGAGCAGGCCTTCTCTGAGGCCGCCTAAAAATGGAGGATGGAGTGCTCCTCTAAGAACCTGAAGGACACTGAACCCCGCTCAGTAGCTACCAACACAGCCCCTCCTCCACACACAAACACAAGCAAACGCACACACACTGCTACAACACAACATATACAGGTAGAAACACATGTTCGTAAGCAAACACTCTCATGCTCGCTCAAACACATATACTCACTCACATACACTCACGACACACATACACGCTTCTTTCTCTTTCTCTCACTCTCTTTTGCTCTCATTAATTATCCTTTTTGCTGTTTCTACCACTTGCTCAGGTTCCCGAGGGGCCAATTAAGCAGTCCTGTTGGTTTCACTGTGTGTTCACATGTAGAAACGGGTGATCAATCTTAGCTTTAGTTGATAATAGCAGAGCGGACTCTAAAGGCATCAGCCAGTGTACATAGCCTAAATAAAACCATGATTGACCTTTGAACTCTCCCTGGAGGTCATGGGTCATGGGCGATACAGATCAATAGCCATGTGGGATGGGAATCCATTTAACATAACACAATTTATAAATAAAACCTGTGATCCATTAGGCCACCATTTATACAGCAACAGCCTGTTCGTGCTGCTATTGTACATCGATATATTGATAGAATACATCTCCAATGCCGTATTTAATCTCTAGGTTAGAGCTCGTTTTGAGTTTAATTTGTTTGAAATGCCATAGCCGTCAGCTGTGAGTGAGTGAAATGTGCTGTGAGCATAACGTTCTGAGTGGAACGGGTCCGCCTCCATGTTCTCTCAATCTTGCTTCTAACCAATTCTAACCTTCTTTTCCCTGATTGGTTCAGGGAATCCATCTGACCCGTCAATCAAAGGTGCATGAATGTGTGTGTGTGTGTGTGTGTGTGTGTGTGTGTGTGTGTGTGTGTGTGTGTGTGTGTGTGTGTGTGTGTGTGTGTGTGTGTGTGTGTGTGTGTGTGTGTGTGTGTGCGCGCGTGCGTGCGTGCGTGCGTGCGTGCGTGCGTGCGTGTGTCTCTGTCTGTGTGCTTTCATGCACACGTGTGTGCTAGAAATCATGTGTGTATTTAAGCAGTTGCGTATTTCAAATGCCTTCATGAAATCCATTTCAGTGGCCTAAAGTCAAAATGATGTCCTTCGATTGAAGTTATTTCTATCCGTCTATGTTTACACACCAGGGATATTTTGGGGGTAAATCCAACACACTGTGATTTATTTTGGGATGGCATCGATATTCCCTGACCATGTGGCTTAACCTTGTCCATCGTGCAATATGGGGCCTTTTTGAAGACTCACACCTATCAGGTGTTCATTCTGTACTGGTTTTCAGGCAGTGAACGAGGTATTGTATGCCCTTCATAGAGTAATCAGAAGAACAGGGATTATATATTTCCCATTAGTTAACATCGTTAATTAGTTTGATGGCTCATAATCATTTTAATCTACAAGCCAACTTTCCAAATGCATGTCAATGTTACGCAGCATTATTTTGGCCTTCAATTAGGTTTTTAACGGACCTGTTGAATCTGAAAAATGCACAGGTCAAACTAAACAGGTCATGCATACATTTTCCGTATACGTAAAGACTGTATATCAGTATTCGATATATAAGATACATGTTTATAATCATACTTTTCGTTATATGACAGAAAGAAAGTATCGTAATATAATGCCGAGTGATATCCTTTTTAATTCAGTAGAGTTAATTTCTATTTCAGCAATTGATTTGTATCTATAAGATGGCCCCCACAAATATCAGCCTCATAAGGGAGAAATCAAAAAACCAAAGTGGTACGTTTTCTATTTGTATCTATAAACATTTCCCCTTGTGCAGGTCGTTCATCTAATCCACCAGAGGGCAGCAAAGATTAGCCGTCTGAAGGAGGGAAAGACGCTCATCTAAAGCGTAATGAGCGTTTGACAAGTGTAACAGGTCCCTAGATGGCTCTCCACTCCACACACACCACCATGTCTTACCGCTTGATCTTTTCCCACACGCTACTAAGTGGGTGGCGGATATTTAACGTATGTGTTACAGCCCCCAGGAGACGAAGGAGAGCAATTAAAAAAAGTGGATCACGGAGCTGGCTGGGGAAAGAGGGATTCAGGACACCTGTTGACCCTTAACCACGCCTTTTGTTGCCTTAAAGGAACAACGGCTCCACTTTGTTTCATGTCCATCAATGGGAATAGAGGTGGACTCCTCTTCCCATCAACCATAATCACATTGGGTGTGCTATTAACCTATACATAATTTGGTTCATTATTTTGGGTTTCATTTAGTTTATTTTAAGGTAATCAGGGCCGATGCAGGATTTCCGAGAAGGACGAAGGTTAATCAGTATACACATCTATTCAGGGGGAGGGTGGAGAGCAATGAGATAGTTGTAAGGTTTAGCTTATTCCGGGAGCGATGAGTGACTTAATCACATCAGAGGAAGGCTTGCATTTGGATAAATGTCAGATAGAGTGCTTGTTGCATGCTTGCCAACGGTGACAGATTGTCCCAGAAATTCCCTCACACGTTGTGACTGAATTCAGGCCAGCTCTTCGCCTCATTGGAAGTATTTTTTTCTGGAACTGGATTCAACAATTGCAGACTGACTGACTGACTGACTGACCGACTGACAAAGGCACCGTTTGACTGACTCACTCACTGATGGGCTGACTGGCTGGGGGACTGATGGACTTAGAGTAGCCTGAGTGACTGGCTGCCTGATGGACTGGCTGACTTGCTGGCTGGCTGAGAGAGGATCTGAGTGGCAGACTGAGTGAGATACTGACTGAATACCCAATGGAATGACTGACTGACAGACTGACTGACTGGCTGGCTGGGGGGGCTGATGGACCGCGGGAGAGTGACTGACTGCCTGATGGACTGACTTGCTGGCTGGCTGGCTGGCTGACCGGCTGGGGCGCTGACGGACTGGGAGAGAGACTGATTGACGTGTAGCGGCGCGGAGGGGAAGGCGTTAAAACGGAGGAGGAAAAGACAATCGTGAGGTGGGAGACGGAGGGTCTTCAGACTGTGGGCATTGTGTGTCTGGTCATCATGTTTCTCAAACTGATGCACCTGCTGGGCCTCATCGACATCACGGAGCACGGTGAGACGGACCCCCCGGGGGGCTGGCCGGGCGGGGGCAGGGGTGAAGGAAGAAGTAGTGTGAGTGGTTGTTCGAGGGGGCTTTGGGGGAAGATGGGGTGTTTTCAACCAGCTGTGGTGTGTGTCTGTGATGGGTGCTGGGCAGCAGTTGGGGAAAGAGATTGAAAGACTAGTTCTAGCTACTTTGGTGTTTTTTGGCATGCCTACAGTAGTGGAGTGGATTTTGCCTTTTTAGTTTTTCGGGAAAAAAATGTTATAGGCTTGCTTTTAAGAAAAGAGTTTTGAATTGTGCTGTTGAACCGTGTCGTTCCTATAGGGACATTCACGTGAATGCTTGGATATGATTTGCTATAAAGATGGAGAAGTTTTCAGAAGAAGTGTTATGCAGTTATTTACTGAGAATAGATGAACTACAAATATTTAATCTAGCATATTAAGACATATGCATTGACAGCTTCCATAATGTGAACATTTTCAAGGGGAACCAAGCTATATAAGGGTGGGGCGAAATGGACACAAAAGTGTGGATACATCAATTCAATGTTTTGTTTGTTTTTCTATATAAAGGAGTAAGACAATGTATAAACAGTACTGCGCATGCAAAGTTCATCAGTTTTAACTCGCATGTGATCGTCATATAAATGACTGTGTTTTCTCCATTCATCTCAGAAGAGCGTATAATTCAATAATGGAATACAAATGGAGACACAACCGTTCAGCTTTGCATACTTGAGTTCTGAGCGAATGCCAAAAGAGAAATGGGAATAAGAAAGGGATACGTGTTTTTACTGTTCTCCCGAAACAAGAGTATCTGAGCCGGTTCTCTGCATAGTGCGGACAATGAAGATGTTCTCTTGTGTAACCCTTGGAGCCCCGCTGGCTCTCCCTACCTCGTGTCTCAAAATGAACACTTGGAGCGGCAATATCTCACCATTTTAGTAAAAAAATAATTATGGTCGCTCATCTTAAATTACCACTCTTGTGATTTCTGTTCGCTGCCGGCTGTATTTTATACCGACCCAGCTGGGTGTTTTCTGAGAATATTCTAACCCAACTGCAACATTTCTCACCATTTGCTCTCTCTCCTCTTCCTCTCCCTCTTTCACCCTCTCTCTCTCTCTCTCTCTCTCTCTCTCTCTCTCTCTCTCTCTCTCTCTCTCTCTCTCTCTCTCTCTCTCTCTCTCTCTCTCTCTCCTCTCCTCTCTCTCTCTCTCTCTCTCTCTCTCTCTCTCTCTCTCTCTCTCTCTCTCTCTCTCTCTTCATATTTCCTTATCAACAACCCCTCTCCCTATGTGTTCTCTGTCTGAAGATGGTGAGTATGGAAGCAATAGAAACATTTAAACAATGGTTTCTGGGAGAACAAAAAGTCCCCCCTCCCCTCCTTTCTTCACCCAGTGCTTTCTTTAAGTGTGTGATTAGCTTACTGACAATTCTGTAATTTAGATTCAATTCACTATAATTGACGAAGAAAGCTAAATTTAAGAATCGGAGAAGGACATTCAGGGACATTAAGCACTGTAAAGAAAGTACTTCCTTTCCTTCTTCTTTTGTTTACTGTTTGTTACACCTCCTGTATCTTATCTGCTTATATCTCTGTTTTCACCCCTCCATGTTCCCACTTCTTTAAACTACGCCCCCCTGTGAGATGTCTCCTCATCCCTTCCTCAACGTTGGCCTGCATCCACGCACTCTACCACAACCTCCCTCTTTTTCTCTTGACTCCCTCTTCCTCCATCTCCTACCTCTCTCCATCTCTCTCTCTCTCTCTCTCTCTCTCTCTCTCTCTCTCTCTCTCTCTCTCTCTCTCTCTCTCTCTCCTCTCTCCTTCTCTCCTCTCTCTCTCTCCTCTCTCTCTCTCTCTCTCTCTCTCTCTCTCTCTCTCTCTCCTCTCTCTCTCTCTCTCTCCTTCTCTCTCTCTCTCTCTCTCTCTCTCTCTCTCTCTCTCTCTCTCTCTCTCTCTCTCTCTCTCTCTCTCTCTCTCTATGTCTCTCCTCTCTCTCCCACAGAGAGTAGTGACAGTGACCTGGAGCTGTCCACGGTGAGACACCAGCCAGAGGGTCTTGACCAGCTGCAGGCCCAGACCAAGTTCACCAAGAAGGAGTTACAGTCTCTCTACAGGGGCTTCAAGAACGTACGTCCGCAGGCTTTAGCAGTGGGCCCATGTGGCCGTCCTAAGTGATAGGCAACGCATTGACGGGAGAGTGCTCTCAGTAGTCAGTCTACTGCTCTGGTGCTTTACTCTCTTCCTCTCTCAATTTAATTCTCTCTCCATCTCTCTCTGTCCTTCTCTGTCTCTCTGTCTGTCTCTCTGTCTTCTCTCTCTCTCTCTCTCTCTCTCTCTCTCTCTCTCTCTCTCTCTCTCTCTCTCTCTCTCTCTCTCTCTCTCTCTCTCTCTCTCTCTCTCTCTCTCTCTCTCTCTCTCTCTCTCTCTCTCTCTCTCTTTTTCTCTCTCTCGCAGGAGTGTCCCAGCGGATTAGTGGATGAGGAAACTTTCAAGTCCATCTATTCTCAATTTTTTCCTCAAGGAGGTTAGAAAAGCTCCTCTCTTGGTCTCTCTCTCTCTCTCTCTCTCTGTCTCTCTCTCTCGCTCTCTCGCTCTTTCGCACTCTCTCTCTCTTAGTATATTGACAATTTCTTTTTATAATCAGTAGTATGTGTGAACAGTATTAAGGACAACATGCAAATACTGTATTTTCCCCCCTTTCTGTTTGTTCTACCTGTAAATTAGACGCAACCACGTACGCTCACTTCCTGTTCAATGCGTTCGACAAAGACAGGAATGGCTCAATCCGCTTCGAGGACTTTGTCATCGGTCTGTCCGTGTTGCTCAGGGGATCAGTGACGGAGAAGCTCAACTGGGCATTCAACCTTTATGATATCAACAAGGATGGCTACATCACCAAAGAGGTATATGTGGCCAGAGTGTATGAAACAATTGGGTACAGATCTTTTTTTCGGCAAGCAACAATTAATAAGATAGATGCTGCTGTGGCAATAAGGAGCAGACTCTGATGAAATTTTGTTCATGTTTCGGTGTGTATCTGTTATAAGCCTAGATGTAGTCTTACAATTCAGACTTTGGATTCATATCTAAAGTCTTCAGTCTCGTTGAACAGTGTGTGTTACTATCGTTCACTTTGTTTTGACCAGTTATGTTGCTGGAGGGGAGGGGGATCTGTAAGCGTGTAATTGGCGAACACAAGTCCGGCAAGCAGTAGTAAACTGTCTGTAGAGGTTTCAAATCAACCTCATGTTTCAGACTTGAAGTACACTTATTCAAATCCCCTTCTGAAAGCTTCATTCAATCACATGAAGGAGTTTTGTTCTGTAGAAATAGCCATGACAAAAAAGGAAGCAAGATTAACCCCCTTTTATTTTTCCGGTTTCTGGCCCAGATTCTATGCCGGCCCGTCTGCCCCCAGAAGTTTTGCTATAACATAATAGGACTGCTGGATCCAAGATTAGTCTAGATTTAACAATCAGGTCAAGTCAAATGTATTCAAATGTCAGAGTCGATGTCTGAAGTTTCACAGCGGGCTCCAGATCACTAGAGAAACGTATAACGTTAGATCAGATTTAGTTTATGTTATAATAACGCAAACGCTGTTGTTTTAGTCTTGTGACTGAGTGGATCATTGACACCAAGACATTGTTGTTCATTAGGAGATGCTGGCGATAATGAAGTCCATTTATGACATGATGGGGAGGTACACCTACCCCTGTGTCCGGGACGAGGCGCCGTCTGAACATGTGGACAAGTTCTTCCAGGTTCTGTGCACCCAACACCTTTTGGGCAATGTGTTTTGCATTTATTTTGGCATTCAAATGCAACACTTATGTCAACATGTCCTTTAGTCACCTCTAATTGGTTTGACGTTTTATTGCCAAGCTGAAATAAGAAAAAAATTGTCCAGCTTTTGACGATATATTTGATAGTGATCCCCTTAAATCATTCACTAAAGCCGTTTTGAAAACAGAGCAGAGTTGTAAATGTCTATTTTAAAGGCCGCTTTAGTTCACCTAAGGTGATGTGTAAGGAATTCAACACATAGATGGTTGTATGGGTCATAGTTGGTGGTAATCAATGGGAAATCAAAGTCTAATCCTCATTTTCATAATCTGCCTCACAAAATATGTAGTCTAAGATTTTCAGAGAGCCACCACAATTTAAGGTTCTCCAAAAGATGATTACAACGGCTGATGGAATCCTCAATGGTGACCAATGTCGTATTTGTTCTTGCTTACAGAAGATGGACAGAAACAGAGATGGGGTCGTGACCATTGAAGAGTTTATTGAGACCTGTCAGAAGGTAAGGGATCTATAAGCATTTAGTACACTTGGTGGTGCACAATAGTTTGGTTGTAAAACTTTGCCACCCAACCAGTGGTGCATAACGATTTGATTCCATTTCAGGATGAGAACATCATGAACTCCATGCAGCTCTTTGAGAATGTCATCTAGAACCCAGGGCTCCCTTCTACGTCACCAGCCTCTGTCGGTGACATGTACCTGACCCCCTGACACACCTTCTGATCTCCACAGAAACCCAACCCCCCCTGTGCCCACAAGCTACAAGCTCAACCTTCCACTAACGTTATAAGGTTAGCAAGACGTAGATAGAGAAACAGGGTGGGGAGGGGAGGGACATACAATAAACACTCAAGGGTCTCTCTCATCGCCCTTCTTTAGCTTTATCCTGCCTTTCAGAACCTGAGACACAGTAGCCTTAATCCAGCGTCAGGGCATCTCGTGGATCAGGTTCCTCCTGGGATGTTTTGCATCTGAATCTGCTGAGTGCTAATGGGGGGAGGGGAAAAGGGAGTAGCATCTGTGAATCTATGCTTCTATCTCTAGCGCAAAAACATTAGTAGGGAAAAACACACAAACACACACTCATATTTGCGGTAACCCAAACACCCACAACGACAAATAGGGACTCACCTATGCGCACAAACACCAACACACACAAACACAGACTCACATTTGCGCACACACACAAACACACACACACACACACACACACACACACACACACACACACACACACACACACACAGCACACACACACACACACACACACACACACACACACACACACACACACACACACACACACACACACACACACACACACACACACACACACACAAAAACCATCACCACACCAAACAGACACTTACAAAATACACACTCCTCTTTTTAGCCATTTTTCAAGCAGTGATTAAAACAACACTACCACAGTAAACTGTCAGCATTCAAATCAGAGGGACACAAAAAAATATTAAAGACAATTAACTTGAAGCATGTTTGTCGTATGTGATGTGAATTAGCTTGCACAAACATTTTACTATAATGTAATATATGCAACTACAACAACAAAAAAGCGCACTGTAGATACCTGCACCTGGTCCACCACTGATTGAAAGCAGGGTGTATGTATATATGTATAGATAATATTATACATATCCTAGGTTGTGAGAGTTGAATTTGTAATGCACTTAACTGTGGTCTAGGGACAGGGATGTTCAACTGAATGTCTGTTATTGCACACTGTGTTCATTCACTGGACCTGTGTTTGGTGTCAGTGTGTGTTTTTTTTCTCCAGTATGTGTTTGATCAATCTATTAATTGGTTCTACATTTATTTAAATTAATATATTTTTGAAGACTTGTGGAGAGAAGGAGGGAAAGTCTCTCAAAAGTATGCTGACATTTTGATTCAGAGTACAGTACAGAGCAAGAAACAACGAGAGTTAGCAAACAAATGTTTATGAACTGACTTGAGGTATGTAATTTTATTTCGCTGTCATCATAGAGCATGCTGGCTGTCAGTGATACAGTATTTTGTACAGTATAATAAAACCTTTGTGATCTGACATAATTAGAAATAAAGTCTCGAGATTTTTCTTCTCCATTCTCTGCCCAATTTATCTTGTATTATCCTATAATCATGTCCAATAAGTCTATGTCAACAACCAGATCCTATTATTTATCTATTACATTGAAGTCTTTAAACAGTGTGTACAACTGAAATTGGGTACAATTCAAGTTTTTCTAGTGTAACTCTGATAGATCACATGTGTGATCTATCAGAGTTTAAACACGACTCACAGTGTCCTAGTCCGGTTTTTCAACTTGATAATGGCACGTTATTATGAAACACATTAATTGGAGTAGCAGCTTATATAACTGTCGTTATTTCATAACAACAGTTGAGATGTTTTATGTCGTATTTCATAACAATATAGCTTTCATAAGAATGACTTTGAATTGAGGGCAATTAAGTAACTGCGTTTCCAGCCAACATCCTGTAGATGGCCATGTAGCTGAATTGGAAAAAACTGTAAATCCAGGATTCGTGAATAATCTTTCCGCATAACATCCCTTACCTAGGGAGGTAAGATTGATAGTTGTTCAAAAACATAAAGTGTTGTGTGTTGCATGCGTAAATAATCGAATCAATAATTGTTTTAGACCCACTGTTGTCTATTAGACAAATACAGGAGTAGATGCAAAATGCAATGCAAAATGCAAAATGAGTTGCGTCACTTGCGCAATACATGTGATTGGTGGAAACAAGGTTCCAAGGGAGGAGCGAAAGGTGGTCACCGTGACGTCAAGGTTTGTTTGAGCATGCGCGATAAGGATCAAGGCAACGCTGTGTCTGTATGAAAGGCGTGAGCAGTGCGACTTTAGCATCAATGTGAACGCCATTTGTCTTAAAGGACTGTTCAGATTACATCTCATATAAGAAATATTAAAAACGCGTTGCCTCCGCCAATGTTTACAGATAGTCTGTGGTATAGTTAGTCGCCTACTGCCCTCCACCAAGAAGCCCTGCCAACCACAAAACCAAGGGTTACATTGACGTAACGTCGGCTGAGAGGGGAAGCAGCTACTGTCTACTACGTTGTTATACAGACAGGTGAGTTGAGATCAATGTTTAGTTCTTCAGGCTTTTTTAACTGTACTCTCAAAACAGCATCGGGTGACAAGGTTTACATATTCACATCCTCCCAGGGTCAGATGAGCAAAAAGTCGTATATTGTATCATGTAACCCATCGGTTTGACCCTGGATGCTGCACAATGATATAAGGCCTTGACGAGCTTACCTAAGATGTGTATATTTGTTTTTATGCTAAAACGGCACCTGATCAAAATTTAATTGTATTCTGGGGTGGAAGGGCTCAATTATCTTAGGTAACCGCCAGTCACAGCGTCAGCAGATGTGGGGACATGGTGGAATTGCCTTTCACATCCGTCCACCAAATGCGTTTCGGATTTTAGGATGAAGATTTTTTTTTTATTATTACTGAGGTAAATGGATATGAAATACACTCAGGTGGTGTCTTATTGGTTCACAAGTTTTTTTAAAAAATAAGTCACTTTCCTATAGCGCAAAAGCACATTGCGACCCTCGCATAAGGGATACTGCTATAATACTGATGTTCCCGTCAGGTGGAAAAGCACATCTTCTCTTATACAAGACCATATCAAACCTATTACTTGGATCCCAGAGTTTTAAACTAAGCGGTTCAATCTGTTACATTTCCCGAACAAGGTCGGACAGTTATTGTGCGCTAATTGCCCCATAAGGTAGATCTAATAACCCCCCTTCTCATTCAGAGATATCAAGGGCCTTTGTGCTGGTGCTTTGTGGTTGTACATCAGTGTGTATCTTGTTTGGACCAGGTATAATGGGCTGGCAGTAACAGTATCGGTACCTCCCGGTGTTGGCGCTGAGGAAAGGAATGTGCTAAGATGGAACCCCTCAACCAGCTTGGGGCCAACACCAGGGCCAACACTGGTCCGAGCCTCCACGCGGCCCTCTGAACTGGGTCGCGCAAGTGGAATCCTGTGCCTATTATTTTGAATTCACCATGTGACAAAGATTACACTATTCTGGGTCAAAGTATCTGTTTGTGTGTTTGTACGATAAACTGTAAATAACAACCCCTTATTTCCTTTTGTTTGCCCAAAAGGAGAATAAACAGATTTTGATAAAAACGTTGTTACTGTGATAACATAAAAACAGTATGCCAGACCAATCAATCTCATAAGGGATTCATGCTGAAGCACACAAATTGGGTTTGCACGTATTTATGGTATTTTTTCGCAGTTCAACGGGACTATAAACATTGATTAATGTATAACAAGATGAACAACACAGTAAAAGTATAGACTTAGTCATCAACCTACATGAGGAGAAAGAATGCTGAGACTAAACTTTGAACCGAATTACCATTGCAATATTATAGGTTAAAATGTGTTGGGAAATCCACCATTGCATTCATGATGAATAATAATTATACATTGAGTCTGTGAGTCCCTGAATGACAAACATAGTGACATAATGTATTGTGTCCCTGCGGATTATGATATCTTGCCATGCTCATGTACTCTTGAATTTAAGTGTTTGAGGCTATTTGTGATGGTAGAAGGGCACTTCATTCCTAGGTAACAGGTTGAAAGTGTGCATTGCTAGTTAGGCTTATAACCCTAGTCAAACCTAATTTCTAACTCCAACAAACTGAGTATAAATTCCCCATGTATCGTGCCTTAAAATGTCCTTTGGATGTTCCTTGATAAGACACTTTTAATGTTTTGGTTGTTGACCTCTTAATAATCTATCCTGTCTACATACCGGTAATAACATTTCCTAGCCTCTAGACATATACTCCTTAGTTTCAAGAGTGACACAAACTATCACATCAGAGTCATACAGGGCCCTATTAAGTTTTAGCTGCCGGGTAAATGATCCTCAACATTATTATTGGGTGTCAAGCAACAAAGTTGCGAGACAACCATTGTTTTTGTATGAATTCCTATTATTATTATTATTATTATTATTATTGTTATTTACCTGCCATGGAAGTCTATGGCAGCCCATTGAACCGCTTGGTGAAAAGTTGCGAAATTTTGCACACTGGTTCAGAACCAGGTCCAATCATCTCGAAACTTGGTACACATGATCTTCAGGCCAGGCTTGATTCAAAACATCCAAATACATGTATTGTTAAAATTCAAAACTGTTTGGCCAAATTTGTTATCAGGAAACAGAAAGTAAGCCAATATCTCAGCTGCCCTTTGACATATCATAACCAAACTTGCTACATAGACCCATGTCCTGGGGACATTCAATGAATTTGGTGACCGTTGACCTCTAGGGAGCGCTGTTTTAAGTGTTGACGTGTTTTAACTCCTCTCTCTTAACATGAGTATATTTCAAACAAATTTCAATGTCTGGTGATACTATCAGACCTCCCGGTATACCTAGTAAATTATTTCTCACGATATTTCTGTGACAGCCAATCAAATTCGACTGCAAAGCCGAAAAACAGGAAGTTAGCCAATATCTCAGCAGCCCTTTCACATATCATAACCGTACTTGGTACATAGACCCATGACGTCATCCCGGGGACACGCAATGAATTTGGTGGCCATTGACCTCTAGGGGGCTATAATTAACGAAGTCGTGTTTTAACTCCTCTCTCGTCACATGAGTATATTTCAAACTTATTTTCAATGTCTGGTGATACTGTCATACCGCCCCATGTAGCTAATACAATATTTCCCATGGCAACATCATAAATTGGCCGCCATGTTGAAAGTTAGGCCTACATATCCACAGGCCACAGATTATGTCCAATCATCATGAAACTTGCTATATGATCTTCAGACCAAGCCAAACAAACCTGCCAAACTGATTTTTCTAATTTTAAACAGTTTGGCCGTCACAACAAATCAAACTTGACGGCAAACCCGCCTAACAGGAAATAAGCCTGTTCTCAGCAACTCTTTAACATATCATAGCCAAACTTGCTATAAAGACTCATGACATCATTCTGGGGAAACCCAAACAATTTGGTGACCTCTTACTTCAGGGGGACGTGACTTTATTTACCATTCCGCACACTTACAATAAAAACTGCCATTCTTGCCGCATACTCGCATAACGCTGGAGTTCATTCCGCCAGCCGTCGTTATTACCGATTACCGAGACGGTCGTCATGTAGCCACCTAGCTGATTACAGCCGCGTACGCGCATAATGCTGTAGTTCATTCCACCAGCTGTCGTTATTACCGATTACCGAGACGGTGGTCATGTAGCCCCCTAGCCGATTACGTCCGTCTGGCAGAATTAGCTTATCGAGTCCCATTATGCTTGACACCCACATTGCTGCATGCAGCTATATTATTATTATTATTATTATTATTATTATTATTATTATTATTATTATACAGTAGTACATGATTGTAACACTTGTTAGACACTGGATATTTGAATGGGAGTCCAACACACCTAACTATATGAGGTTCACTCTATCCTTGGAACCTTTCAGTTCACCTGTTTTCCACAGGCATGGATTTGGTTCAGATAATAATTCTGGGGGGTTTACAAATTGCACAGAACCACGGTACTAATGCTTTCAGCATTACTGCTACTTCCTGGAAAATACTCCAGGCAGTCCTGCTGCCTGGGCAGCAGGCTAGACACTCTCATAGTGTTTCATGTTGTACCTTACGGAGAACAAAGGCAAAAGAGTTTTATGTTTCTAACCTTTTACAGTCAATTCATACCCTGCGGGTTACATGCTGTGCGTGTGGAGGTGGGTTGGGGGCTGCGTGTACAGTCTAAGCGGTCAATCATGGTAGTTCTAGAAGGATGGACAAAGCCGTGGCCTTTCTCATCAACTCCCACTCCAGAGACATAGAGGTGGTATTGTAACCCCTTCAATAATCGTTTAGGTACATATTGTCAAGCAAGCATCATTTGTGTTTTTTGCTTACAGTGTGGACATTTTAACTTACCTTTGCAATAGGTTAGTTGTCTAGATTTATGACCCATCTCCATTGGCACTGCATCGTGGTCCATAGGTCACTCAGTAGGACTCCATAGTGATGAATTGAGTTTACAGCCTTTAAACTAAAAGTAATCTTGAAGATCTGTTTTGTCTCTCTCTCGAGGCACCTGTGATGCAACACAATGTAAGCCGCCACACACACACACACACACACACACACACACACACACACACACACACACACACACACACACACACACACACACACACACACACACACACACACACACACACACACACACACACACACACACACACACACACACACACAATTGAAGAGTGCGACCGTTGCAGTAGCTCCGCCACAACCTCTCATACATGAAGGAGGGGGCTGTCCCCACAGACGCCAGGCTCATAATTTTCATAATACTGCAAATGCAAGGACTTTCAGTGGGTTATAGATAGTGACATAACTCACATTTATTGAAATGAAGATCTTTTTAGAACTTTAAGATTGCCATTTTAAGTGTCCTGTTGCACAACCCATTTTCTGGGCACATCTGCTGGTCAACTACACTGCATAAAACAAAGCAGGTGAGCTTAAATTTAGTTCAGTGTTTTTATTAAAAGGTTTGTGTCTTGTGGGGTTGCAGTTGGGGACTTTTATCCAACCTGATGGTGGTATCCTTTGACCCTAACAGAATTAAAATAAAGTATCAATCGACTGTGGAATACTGACGTTGGCCTGCCACATTTTTGTCTTCAAGCTGCAAAGCATCACATTGTGTTCACCCCAATTAGTTTTGATTGAATTGTGTTTTGATGTCTCATGGTTCTCATGCACGGGGATCTGTAGTCAAACAAATGGATGAGAACCTTGAAACTCAATCATAGCAAAGTGCGGCGGCACAAATTGCTCATTGCAGCTGTAATATGGTATTTGTTCTCGGTGTCGCCTCATCCAAGATGGAATTCTTTTCGCATGGTCCATGTGATGTTTGTGTCCCACCATGTGACGCGGAAGCTCTTTGTACACATGAGTGGGTAACAGAATGCCAGAGGATATTTCGATCCATAGCTTGAATGAATATAAGAGCAGATGTACTGAAGATAAGTGTGCATGTACTTTTACAGACTCATCACATGTATCATGATCATGGCAACATCGTGATCTGAAGAGCACAAATATAGCTCTGAAATTTTCTGAATGAGTTTTTTTGTGACGTATGTGACGTATTACAGCCATCAGAGCTCTGGTCATTTTAAACACCAAATGTCACTCATTATTACTTCCCCTATCTAGGTCACTCTTGCAAAAGAGCTGCCTTACCTCAATGAGGCGGCCTGAATAACTAAGGTTAGATAAGTATGATAACCCAGCCAGAAGATATTTGGTTTCTGTTTATATTTTGCAAGTTCTCTCTCTCCTATGTTTATGTAAGATTCCTAGCACCACCGAAGACCTTCATATTTGGTTACATAGGTTGTCATGGGCGTAAAGATGCACCGATATCTTTGTGTTGCCGATCTTTGTTGGCCAGAATTTGTATTAGCCCTATGAGAGGATCACGTGTTAAGGGCCAATATTGTCAACAGTTTTCTTTGTGGCATTTTACTGTCCCATATATTTTTTTGCTTTTTATATGAGACAGTGGTCATTTAGGCTCACGTGTAGCATGTTAGGTTACATGGCATGTTATGGTGCACAGCATGTTAATAGGTGGACAGCTTGTAAATAGGTGCAGTAAGTAGCATTAAGTGGCGTGCGACGGCGTCTAGCGCAACAGACTCACTTGCCCAATCGTGTGCCGTGTCGACTCGACGGTACACCTGCGTGCCAGGGGAGGGTCCGCCACTGGCACACCACATGCGAGCCCCCCACACTCGCTGCCGTCAACATACCTGTGTGCGAGGGCCCCCCCCCCCCCCCCCTGCCAACGGCACACCCGAGCCTGAGGGTCCCCGTCGACGGAAGCAGATGGAAGCATAAAGCGGGGATATCTGACAATATTCGCTAGCGAAATAACAGCTTGCTAAAAAAGGGCAGATAGTAGGTGATGAGGCTGCACATTGGATAATATTCCACACTATTTGATAGCTGATATTGATATTTAACAAATGTTCTCCTCATATCAACGCCATTTCCAGTGACACACAGGAGGAAATCTCCTGTGACACATTCTCCTTGTGACACAATCTCTCCTTGTGACACACAATTTTCATTCTTCCCCTAAAATATGTCTTCTCCGTTTTCAAGTCACTTTCGAGATGAGAGAGTGAAAAGGGCAGTTTATCAAATGTCAAACCGCATTCATCGTCACAGGTATAATTGTGCGTGTAGTGGTTTTAGCCCTTGCTTGCACTATTCGGTGACAAGAATTTGAGCAGGGACACTACCGCCGCTGATTGGCTCTGACACTGTGCATGTGCTCTCAAGATAATGGGCTCTTATCTCCTTACCTATACCCCACTGTCAGAATCAGCAAACATCCCCTTGCAGGCTTCTCCACTGCCCATAGGCCTTCTCCCATTCCCCCCCCCCCCTCCCACTTAGCCAACTGCTCACGTGTTGTCGGTTATATGTTCAAATGAGTGTCCTCCCGTACCCAAACCTGTTCACTTCACATGTAACCAAGGCCCACAACAGGGGGTGGGTCTCACTTAATTTAATCTTTAATTTGCGTCTGCTGTGTGCACCTCGGGTGAACCTGTCAATCCAAACGCCTTAAGTAATGGTCTGCATCAATGCAGTCTCTTAAGTAAAATACATACATTTTTTCGCACCTGTAATTTGATATAAGGGTAACGTGATCTAGGGCCGTCGCCCTAGCCTACAATGACACGCGTCACGCGGTGATATTTCAGGGTGCTGTCCGACCCCTTGTAACCTGGCTGAACTTCTAGTTGCGCTGCACTTGGTGTAATTCTTTGCCAACTCGGTACAGTGGTAACAGTCAATCCTAGGATAAAAGGGTAGGATTGCCTGTGACCGCCGTACTACATAATAATACACTGGGTTTCATAAAGGAAAAATGTATGCCTCGCTTATGCCACAACATTTGGTAATAATATTCCACTTCATGTGATGAATGTTGCGTTTCTGTTTCTGCTTTTATTTGTTGAAAAGCAGAACAGTCTCATCTAAGCAATAAATGGAAAACATGAAAGGGGAAATCAAATTCTCTTGTAATGCTTGTATTGTGGTGATATTAGGGTCCCCTAATGAACATTCCCCCCATAAAGGCAGCCCCCTTTAAACCGCAGCGATCGTAGGTAGTATAAAAGTTTGAGTCAGTCACTTTCATAATGGTCAGCAGACGAAATGTTATGAAAGGCCCATGTAAACCTCAGTATCACTTCTTAAAAAAACAACGAGCCATGTGGTCTGAGGTCTCGATAGCCTTTACCACAGTTTTATAGCTTTGTCTGGCCTTAACAACAT
This sequence comes from Melanogrammus aeglefinus, assembly GCA_900291075.1. Lineage (NCBI taxonomy): Eukaryota > Metazoa > Chordata > Actinopteri > Gadiformes > Gadidae > Melanogrammus > Melanogrammus aeglefinus. The sequence continues at coordinate 63,195 of OLKM01001485.1, forward strand.
AACGCACGCGATCACACACGCGCGCGCGCTCAAAGCCTCCTTTGAAATCCGGCACAGAACACGTGTACACGTCTTCTGTTGCCAACGGTTGCCGTGGCAACTGAGTCAGGCGTCAGTGCGGCACTGTGGGATGAGTTTCATGCAATCCCTCATCGGGCTATTGATTCTCCCTGCCCTCCTCCTCTCTTTTGCTTCCCACCTATTTGTTCCAACCATGCTGCTCTTCTTTTGTTCATCCTCTCAGGGGATCAAGAATATGGGATGCACTGATGGGATGCCAGGTAGAATATCAGCAGCATCATCCCCCTTAATGGAGAAGGACTCCAAATCATATTACACGGTGTCACTCATCGAAAGACATCACTTTGATGAATAATGTCATATTGTCTTGTCAAAAGGGCATAGCAGCATTGTTTATCCTTTTCCTCTCTTGGTCTTTCTCTGTGTCTCGTATCTTCCTTCTCGTGGGGGTCCAGGAATCACAGCATCTCTACAGAATCCTCTGGTGGTGATGATCAGGCGCCCGGCCGCCAGTATTGGGCCAGCTGGGTGCGCACCGCGGAGCACAAGCTGGCTGCTGGCGGCTGGCCGGTTGACTCGCGGTAGCCTGCTGTTCAGCCAGAAGGGCTTACCTGGTCCTCACATGCAGCATCAGGATTGATGGTTTGGGATCAAGGGCACCATGTCTCATTCTGAATTTGTTTTGCAGGGGGCTGCGATGAGTGAAGTCGTTGTATCTATTGTCTTACTTCCTGGCCCATTGCTCTGTAACGTAGGACAGCGGAGTGAACGGGTGGGGTAATGCAAACCCTCACTGTCACACTGACTACTTATGCTGATGAACACTTATGCCTGCTAAAATAACGATTGTCACCTTCCTCCTCCTTACCCTCTCCTCTAACCTCTCTCTCTCTGTCACTCTCTCTCTCTCTCTCTCGCTCTCTCTGTCGCTCTCTCTCTCTCTGTCACTCTCTCTCTCTCTCTCTCTCTCTCTCTCGCTCTCTCTGTCGCTCTCTCTCTCTCTGTCACTCTCTCTCTCTCTCTCTCTCTGTCGCTCTCTCTCTCTCTCTGTCCCCCGCACCTTCTGCCTCCTGTTCCCTCTGTTGACCCCCCCGCTCCCCTCCCCACAGATGCTCCCAGCCACCCACCTCGAGAGGAGCGATGGGAAGTGTCCACTAGGTATTGCAACTATCCCAACACCTAACACTGCATCAGGCAGGAAGGCTGGGGGGGGGGGGGGTTGGTGGGTGGGTAGAGATGCTGCAGAGAGATTATGAGTAGAGGGGCTTAGGAAATGGTCAAGAAGATAAAGGGGATTTCATAAAGCACCATGGCCGAAGACGTTCATTTGGCTTATGTCTTTCCATGGGCCAGCCCTCTATATCACAGGTTCAGTTTTGTTCCCGTATTCAATAATTCATTCATTTGTGTGTAGCCTGTTTTATGTTGGCATGGAAACAACTAAACTGCTCAGGTCATTAAATCAATTATATATATATAAACATAATCTCATTCTCATCCTCTATTGAATATAGTACCGGGTAATATAATTAAATTAAGTGTTTCATGGAAAAGCATAACTAAATGTTATCTGCCGTATCTGAAGCGGCCTGCCTCATGGAACAAAAAGTTGATCCGTTCCATTTTATTACAGACTATTATTATAGAAGCATTTTTTGTTCATATTTGCAAATTGAAATTATCTTACGTTCCCGACGGATATAAGTCAAATGCCCTGTCAAAAAAAAAGCCAAATAATCCTGTATCTGTGTCTTATGCCGGCCTGTAATCAGTCGGTCAAAACATTTCATTCAGCCTGAGGAAATTGTTGACTGGCATACCTGTCAACCTACAGAGCAGGCTACCTGCGTGAACTCTGCCCGTGCTCCCATAGAGCACGTCTGCAGTATCGCTTAAGCTAGCAGGCTAGTCACATGTTTTGGGTCAGGGTGGCTTTGGAGGGAAGCCTGAAGAGACTCAGGCCAGTGATATCCGAATCCAGCTCACTCTGGCTGGGCTCTCAAAATTCCCCATACACTAGCTTGCAGAAGCCTGTAGATGATATAAATTATTAATACATTAGCTAAACTGGATAAATGCAACGTTGCATAATGTCTGATATGAGTTGGAATTCAAGGGTTTCTCACCCATCAGGCTGGTTGGGTTTCAGCCTTGCGACAGTCAAGGCTGTATTCTGTTACAATGGACACGGGCAACACTAAGACCTTGACAAGCCCTCGTCAAAGACGGTTAAATGTAATAGCTCCCATTTTCTCTGGGTAATCGGTGGAATACCTAGTGAGGTTTTGGCTAGAGATTCAATAGAATCATAACTGACAGCAACAGATTGGAGCACGGTGTGGCGTCTTGAATGTGGTGAGGAAATTATTATAAATTCTTCCCTGGTCATTAAAGGCATTTAATGTTATAGTGATTTAAATACCTTTTTAATATCGTGGATGGCTCGAGGGCAGACACACACGCACAGTGCAATATTCCTTTATCTTGCTCTCTCTTATCACATGTCCCACTGTCCTTCGTTCTAATTCTTCCTGACGCAGTCTTCTCTTTTTGCTCGCCCCTCCGATGCCATCTATCTTTTCCCTGCCGCTCCTTCATCTCCTCGCTCCCAATCTCTGAAACTACCGGTAGCCCTTGCATGCGTGGCTGCACATAAACCAAGCGCTCTCCACCTAGTCGATTCTCCTGCGAGTATCTCTGCCCTATTCTTATTGACCGCCATCCCTCCGATCGATGGCTCTGCCAGCCGTGGGGAAGTGTTGACCACTGCCTCCGAAGTAGTAGTCTGCGGAGGGACCTCATCTCCCTCGTTCTTTGTCTGAAGGTGCTCCAGTCCGTCACCATGACTTCACCAAGATAAGTTTAGTGTGCTTTGTGCCACGAGGGGCTGATCGTAGCGCCTCACGTTGACCTGTGTGTTTTCTCTCCTCCGGTAGCCGAGGCCATCCTGGACCATGTCATCGGGGTGACGGAGACGGCTTCAGTTTTCACGTCGGAGAGGGAGCAAGGAGCGCCCCGCAGACATAGCGGCGAAGAGGTGCAGAGGCAGGAGCAGGAGGAGGAAGAGGAGGAAGAGTGGCAAGACGAGAGAAGAAGAATGGGCGTGGGGAAGAATACAACCTCCAAATCTATAGAAGGAGGAGGAGGAGATGGGAACGGGAACAAATATGAGGAGGAAACCAAACGCGGAGCAGACTTCTACCCTATTCCGGTGGGTCTGCGTGTTTGGGAGCGTTCCAGCCTGTGTGAGCGGGGGATAATTTTACGCCAACTCAACACCGTTTGCCTGCCCATGTAATTAAAGGATTAGAAGACTTGAGTACTTTTCCCCGTGCCTATTATATCCCCTCCCGTCCCTTCTCAGTCACTCTTTGACTCCCTCTGACTCAGTGAATCCTGTGATTACTCTTGCAGCGTGCATGTAAGCAGAAAACCCGCCTGCGTGCGTCTGTGTTTTCCAGAGCCTGTTGGTGCGTGTTTGACGCAGCTGCTTCCATTTCCTCTGTTTTGACCCCTCTAGCTTGTCCCTACGGCCTCAGCCTAGCAGCGTGTGGCCGGTGCATTATTTTTATTATTGTCCAGATGCTATTTTGATGGTCTATCCAACAAGTCATTCACTAGCTTTTTTAAGACCCTACTTTTAAAGACTGTATAACATTAAAAACACCACAATTTCTATTCAGGGTCTTTGCCATGGGTATCACGTCCATTATAGAGACCAAATTGGATGGTGTTCCTTTCTGTTTCGCTTATTTAAGCAACCGCAAATCCAACACATAAATGTGCAACAGAATAGAATAAATCAGAATGGACAAGTCTGGCCACAATCAAACAAATCCCAGGCGGGGGATATTTGAATGCAGCATGATGCTGGGGCTGACGGGTGTCCACTAGACATGGGATTCCTGCCTGGTCCTCAAATGTTTTGGGCCATAATTTCCTAGCTACTTTACATTAAGGTTTACCATCAGGGTTGTTGTTTTACATGTCATTTCCATGCCTTCTTCTGTCATCTCTCTGGTTTCCCTGTGTTTGTGGTGAGGCCTGGAGGTTATAACCAAGAGAGGCATGACTAGTGAGTGAGAACTTATGGGAGCCTCCTCGTAACATCTCTATGCAATTAGATGTGGTTGTGAAATGTTATGTTAGTTATGTTATATATTTATATGGGTAATGTTATATAATGTATTTGTGTGTCTATATAACTAACTATATATCAATATATATCTAAAAAATATATATATTTATCCTTCACAATCATTTTCCTATGATGTGTGTGTGTGTGTGTGTGTGTGTGTGTGTGTGTGTGTGTGTGTGTGTGTGTGTGTGTGTGTGTGTGTGTGTGTGTGTGTGTGTGGTGTATGTGTGTGTGTGTAGGTGGTGGTGAATGGGGTAAGCCAGACCAACGGAGAACAAGACACGGAGGACACAGAGCTGATGGCCGTCTACGCTAAAGAGAATCAAGGAGGAGAGAAGGTACGTCTGCGGACTAATAAACAGGGTTGCTTGTGTCAGCCAAATCGCCGGCCTGGCTTTGACCAAGACACTGATCAAAGAGTGTGTTTCAGACCCGGTGTCAACCTCCACGTTTAGGTCTACCTCAGCTGATCCATCATGTGTCCCCCTGTCACCACAGCCTCTCTCCACCTGCCTTCTCGCTTTGGCTCTCTCTCTCCCTCTCTCTCCCTCTCTCTCCCTCTCACTCCCTCTCTCTCCCTCTCTCTCGCTCTCTGTCGCTCTGTTTTATAGGATATTGGATATCAGTCCTCCAAATGGATATTATAGAATGAGCTCATTATGTTGGGAGAACATTTTTCTATCATTTACCGCATGCCGGTGCCTCTTTCTTTATTAAACAACCTGTCTTGTCTAATTTTAATATTAGATTGTTACATTCCAAGTGTTGAAACATGAGCTATGGCCTTATCCTGCCTCCAGTCATCCACACACACACACACACACACACACACACACACACACACACACACACACACACACACACACACACACACACACACACACACACACACACACACACACACACACACACACACACTTCCCCTTCCTTACAACACATGCACCTTATCGAGCTGCCAGAATGACTCTGCATTTTAGTTTGTTTGTGCAGAGGAGCAGCAGTCAGACAGACACACACACTTTAACAAAGGGTCACAATGTCGCAGCCATGCTTTTGTCCTGCAAAGTGAACTCACACACATCATCAAGAATATATCTTTACTAATAATAATACAGTATTTGTTAAATATGCGTGTCATTGATGCGTGTGAAGTTTTAGACATCCTGCAACATGGGGCAATGTGAATTGCAAAAGGTTGAGTGGGTACATTGTTGGCAACGCTGTATGAAAATGTCTGTTCAATGATAGAACCCATGAATCTATGCGCAGTATGTCAAAGTAGAAACTTTGTGTGTGTGTGTGCCAATAGTGTTCCATGTCTGAGACGTTGGACAGTACAGACAGCGTGGACGCCAGACGGATGGACATGATCTACACCATCGAAGACTGCCCGCCGTGGTACCTGTGTGTCTTCCTCGGCCTACAGGTAAGGCAAACATGAAACCTCACAGTCACAGTGCTGGGAATGTATTGGAAAAGGCTTCCGGGGATTTCCCAACAATGTTTTCATTTGCAATGATGAAAGAAAATTTCCCATTGTATATAATGAATCAGGAGATACCACAAAATGTTCCTTCTTTTAATCTAAATTCAATGCGACAATTCATTTGTAAGTCTGATATGGCCATTAGCAACAAGGCAAACCCATCTGTTGTACCGATGCTTAATGTCAAATAAGAGATGGAGTGGGTGGAGTGGTGGCTCCACAAGTTGAACAATGTACCAGTGTTGGCGTTCCGGTAGACGTTTTGAAGTCCTCTATTGCTAACGTGAAAGAACATAGGCTAGCCCACAAATTTGTTGTTGTGTTTTTAATGTAGCCGGAGCCATAACCCTCTCCAGCATCTGTGATGAATCGTATTTGACAGTCACTAGGTGCTTCCTTTATAAAGCTTGCAGTACTCTGTGACCTAGCAGAGGAGCTCCTCTGTCCCTGAGCGTAGAAAAAAACCTAGCTAGTTTACATGAAAGACGACATCATGGATCTATAATGTGTATTCACCATTCAGCTGTTGTTTGGGATAAACTGTTGTTCGTGATGCACTGGTGCCACAATAAACAATTATCCCGGGATTTCCCGGGAGAGACGCGTTTCATTCTCTATGGAAAAAAAATGCTTGACTTATAAGGGAAATATGCGTCTTTACTATTAATGCAAATTAATTCTACTGTGCATTAAATACATGGGGAGGGGCAAGGGGAGTGGATTTGAAACGTTACAGTCGGGGGATATGACTGTATGAAATCTTCAGACCAGTATAACCAACGCCTCCCTCACTCACCACCCTGCTTCCTTCTTGGTCCCACCAGCACTATCTGACTTGCTTTAGCGGCACCATCGCCGTCCCCTTTCTGCTGGCTGACGCCATGTGTGTGGGCTACGACCAGTGGGCCACCAGCCAGCTGATAGGGACCATCTTCTTCTGTGTGGGGATAACCACCCTGATCCAGACCACCGTAGGATGCAGGTACGCATGTGGCCACACACTGGGTGGGTCCAGACCGGGCCCCCTAGCTCCCTCCTCCTCCCAGTACCGTCCAGAAACAAAATCAACGCCGTCCCGAAATGAAACTCGTACAATTTCATTGGTTAAAATGATTGAAAGTGACCCTTAGCATTATAAAACTTTATGCTAAAGATTAGAGGATCAATCGTCAACCTTTTTATTTAAATTAATCTGCAAACAAAGGCCAAGTTGGATATCAACAGTGGTCTCCATCTTCCATTTCACCCCAAAACAGAAAGTTCCTCAGATATTAAATTAAATTTGAGCACTCTGTCCTAAGGCAGAAACCGGAATAACCAGGATTCCAGTCTGTACTACAGTCAAGAGTAAAAAACCTTTAAACCTAGGCATATGAAACAGCTGTGCTCACACTGAAAGCCATAATGAATAACCACAAAATGCCATACAGGCTGCTGTGATTCTTCTAAGTTCGTCCCACTCTATTGGTTGTATGAAACGTTCATGGTCCTGACTTGATTAGATTGGCCCATCTAACATTGCTTGGCTATTACAGAAAGGCCCTCCACAGCAGCCTCCACTATCAGAATAAGGAATCTGTCCCAGCCTATTAGAAGGGCTTTGAAGACGTCAGAGGACTTTGTCCAACCAATTTAGTTTGTTTATGCAATAAAAGAATTGAGAAGTGTCACTGCCACTTGGCGGATCCCAGCAGAGGGATCAAAGGCATGAGCGTTTCATAATCCTCGCAGTGTTTGCGAAGATCAAGCTGCGGGGCGAGTTCTCTATCATGTTAGTTTTTTTTGTCAATGCAATGATTATAAAAAAAAATAACACGAGCGACTCACATTGGGGCTTTTGTCCGAACTCCTAAGCCTACCCTACTCATTCTTGTTGATCCTTGTCGACACGGACGCAACCCGGCAACAGTGTCATTACAGCAGGCAGAGGCTAAAAACACTCTTGTCGTTGGTGTTGTGTTGTTGTCATACACGGCATTGCAGTGTTTACAGTGGGCATGGTCGTTGGAAATGTTCCCATACCAAACTCTTCTGCTTCGCACTCTTGGCTCTCTCCCCCGCTCTCTACTGTACACAGCCGAGCTCATCGTTTCATCTGATCACAATTCAGTGCATGGCTGCGAGAGGCTAGTCCTCAAAAAGTTGTTGAATGACGCCCTCTGATATGTAATGTCTCGTTAGTGCCACGTAAAACAAACCTTTCCTCGCATTAGTAACCTTCAGGATGACAATACAGTTAATCGTTCATAGTGCATATTCATTTCATTTATTTGATACCAGCATTTTCCCGACGGACACGTGTGACAAACAGGATCATAAGAAACGTCCTTGCAAGTCCGTTGATATAGCTTCATTATTACACAACACCACAGGTTAGCTTCATCAGTCACCCCATGCTGTCCAAACCCAGAGGCAACCGCCTCAATGGGCAATGAGGCGTGTCCACATGTACATGGACTGTCTCAACCTGTATACTCTATGTTGCTACACATACCAACCCTGCCTTCACCATGTCCATTGGTGTATCGACTACCAAAGCGCTACACACTCTGTTCTCCACACTCTGCTTTATGGCCTCATCCGCATGGCAAATGGTATGAAGTAATCTTGGGTCACAGCGTGTGAAACCACAGTTTGGACAACTTCAGTTTAACAACAGAGTGAGATCTGGCGCTTTTTGGAGTGGGCCTTGGAAATTGAACTCAGGATTAAGTGTCGGGTGTCCTTCCTTCCCTCCGTAGGCCTGTTATCTTCGGCTTCTGGCCTGTCGTGTGTGTGTGTGTGTGTGTGTGTGTGTGTGTGTGTGTGTGTGTGTGTGTGTGTGTGTGTGTGTGTGTGTGTGTGTGTGTGTGTGTGTGTGTGTGTGTGTGTGTGTGTGTGTGTGTGTGTGTGTGTGTGTTTATCTTATTTCTAAGCTATTCGCATAGACTCTGCCTTTTTTTTGTCGGAGTAGTAATTCTCGAAGTTAAAATCAAGGCAACTGGACAGGTGGATCAGAGGGTTCAATAGATAAATCGAGGATGTGATACAGCAAGATACAGACTTGAGTGGAATAGGCTATCGTGTAGTTGGGTGAGGAGCAGTCTGCGGACGTGCTCCTTTGCTGTCGATCCCTCCAGGTTTGGGGACAAAAGAAAGTGTGAATCACATAAGAACAGAAGCAGTCTCTCTTTTGATAAGGTATATGGCCCTGGCAATGACCCAGACGGCCTGGGACCAGCTATTTGGTTCGTCCTTGTGGGGACATAAACAAATAGAGGATTGTTGGTAATAAAACCCTGTATCAGTTGGAGAGGCACTGGCCTGTCCCCACATTAAGAGATGTGAAGACAGACATTAAAATACATCATCATTCTGTGTGTGTGTGTGTGTGTGTGTGTGTGTGTGTGTGTGTGTGTGTGTGTGTGTGTGTGTGTGTGTGTGTGTGTGTGTGTGTGTGTGTGTGTGTGTGTGTGTGTGTGTGTGTGTGTGTGTGTGTGTTTTCACCCGCCAACCCACCTATACGTGCGTCAAGAGGCAGCAGACGTCTGTGTGTGTATGTGTGCGTCAAGAGGCAGTGTGTGTGTGTGTGTGTGTGTGTGTGTGTGTGTGTGTGTGTGTGTGTGCGTGTCAAGAGGCAGCAGACGTCTGTATGTGTGGACCCAGAAGTGACTAAGTGTGAGCGGCCGCGAGAGCATCCGGGTCTCGTCCCCCCCCTCTGGTGTTAATCGAATATGAACCGGCGGTCGAGTGGTCCGTCTCCCCACGCAGCCCGGCCTGCGTCAGCATCTCAGTGGCTGGGTTAATATCCTCTGCCCAGCGCCCTGGCCCTGAAGATCCTGCACGTAGCCAGCGGGGAGATAAAAATAAACCTTTTGAACGATACAAGCGATAGCGATATCCTGGGAAGAGTCATCGGTCCGAAGGAGAGGCGATTATTTCTGTGGGGCGGAGGGGAGGCAGTAGCCTTGACTGAGTGGACAGTCAACAAATGCACTTCCTGTTATGACCCCGCCATCGAGTAGTAAACTCAAGACGAACCACAGACACAGGCCAATGTTTCCTTTGTGTGTTCCGTGATTAGATACAATTCTGGCCCTGCTGCCAGGAATGAGCTCCGGCTGAACAGAGGAGCCCAGCTCACGTCGTTCTGTGGCATCGGTACAATGGGGGAAAACATTTGAACAACATTGGCCATGTGTTGATTTTTCTCTGCTCTAAGGTCTGATTGGTTCAAAATGTGAATCCTCTCTTCAACCCCCCCCAAACCACCATATTTAACCTTGCGCTCTGTATCCCTGGATGATGATGATGCTGATGTTGATGATGATGTTGATGGTGCTTGGAAATGCAACGATGTTTGCTGAGTCACTCTCCTTTTTCCTTTCCATTTCGCCGCGTCACACACACGCAGACACAGAGTTGTTTATTTGCTGGTTGTCTAGCGTCAACGTGACGCGCAGCCTGTTGTTTGCCCCTCCCTGTCCTGGCCTGCCTGACACGTGATCAGAGCTGAGCCGGCAGCAGCAGAGGTCTGGATGGAGGGGAGGGGGAGAGGGGGAGAGGGGAGAGGAGGTGGGAGGAGAGGGGGAGAGGAGGTGGGAGGAGAGGGGAGAGGAGGTGGGAGGAGAGGGGGAGAGTAGGGAGCAGGGGAGAGGAGGGGGGGAGGTAGGAGCAGAGGAGGGAGAGAGGGAGGGTTGGAGTGAGGGAGGGGTGGATGAGGAAGATAAGGGGATGGAGAACCAGCCATCCATGGTTAGTGATGTGTCAACAGAGATGACGCATCGAGGGACTTTGAGGTGTGTGTGCGAGTGTGCGAGCCCATTACGACTAAGAGCTGAGGGGACCCATATGCCGTTTATGTTTTGAGTTAAATCAACAATCATGCAATTTACAGTCAGAATTTGTCAAATAGTTTTTTTGGTGTAGATCCCGTGTAACAGACCATGCTGAAATGGAATATTATATACGTTATGTTTTAGTTGGAGTCTCATCACATGAAAAAAGGATTGTTGTGTTTTTCATACCTTTAGAAAGAGCTCCTTATACCTACATAGGGAGTGTGGCCTCTTCCACTGAACCCACCATGTTGTTACCCATGTTTCTACAGTAGACCACAGCAGACAACAAAATCATAATCCCTATCTTACTTGTAAGCCGTGACTTATAGTTTTACAAACAAATGACAATTTCTAAATCTATCAAGGAACTTTATCACTTCACACTTTGCTCCTGGATGCTGTGGTAGACGATGTCATTTTAGAAGTTACAGGGCAGTACAGGCCACCATCACGTCTCTTTAGTCGTTGGAAAGAAAGGCATGAAGGGGCGGGGTCTTCAGATGCTTGCAATCTGCCACCTTACCAGTGGGTGCCCCCCAATTCTAAACATTGCCCCCTTTTAAGCAGTCAAACTGAACTGTGACTCTTAACTGCTGTTACAAAAGGTACATTTCTCAGTCGACGTCATTACCTACTTCCACGTAACATGGCACCTGATTACTGACGTATTCGGATGCAGGTGTACAGCTTATTTTCAGAGTGAGGGGCTACTTTAGTAATGCTTCACTTCCTCTATTTGTCAAACACAAAAGTCCTCGTTGCCCTCCTCAGCACATCTGACTTCCTGCCCCTTGTGACCGTTCCTTCTATTTCCCCAAACTTGGCTCCTTGCTTGACTGTCTGGCTGTCTTCAATAGCGCACGTGAATGGAAGTTGATGTTGGCTAACATGTAAGAAATGGGGTTAAGGTTATTAATGGAGTTAGGCTGGTAAATAGAGATTAGTTAGTCATGGGGATTAGTCATGGAACAGAATCACATTATTCAATAAGAATCCTGCTCTCCTCTCTCTCCTTATCCGCTGGATTGTATTTTCTGAATAGGACAGGCAGGATTTTTGCGGGCAACTCAGACACGATTGCAGTTTCTCCTTTCAGAGTCGACAGACCTTGATTAGTGCAGGAGTAAATATTGCTCCCACACAGGTTAGTGTTACAGTTGGTTATGGAGTCAGGGTTAGTAAGAGGGTTAGAGTTACAGTTCAATTATTTCTCAATTTGAGTAACCCTAACCTTGACCATTAGTGTTGGATCATTACAACATGATAATAATGGTGGCCTGTGAGACATCATCGAAAAACTGTAATATGTGACTTGACATGTTTAGACTCTTCTTTGCATGGAAATGATCATTTTTATTTAATGGTCATTAAATAACTTAAATGATAATTGGCTCAGATCCCTCATTGATAATGTATTCTTGTGGTTTCTGCCCAGGTTGCCTCTTTTCCAGGCCAGTGCGTTTGCCTTCCTCGCCCCAGCCAGGGCAATTCTATCACTCGATAAATGGAAGTGCAACAATACAGGTAAATATTTTCTCTATTTCCCTCACTGACTCCTAAATTGGATGACGTTTGACATCTGCTAATCAAATCTGTCAAATTCACTGTAAGTACGACATAAGCGCTGTAATTTGATTTATAATTTTTAAGCAATAGCCGTAGCCATCCTTCAGCTATAAGTGAGTGAAGTGCTCTGTGGGATTATCGGTTCTGGCCAGATCGGCCTCTGTGTGAACCAATTTTCCGGCCAATCTCATTTCTCTATTTTACCCCTTCCCCTTCCCCTTTCCCCTTCCCCTTGCCCTACGTCTTGGCCCTTGAAACAGAGTGTTAAGGGCTAGGGGTAACAACATACCCCTATGAATTGAGACAACACTCGTTACGGTTACGTCATCATACATCGTCGCTAGCTGGCTGCACGTCACCAGAGGCGACAATTGTTGATCACAAACTTGAAGATGCCGGTTGCGCAGTGTATTGTGGGTACCCCTTGGTTTCAAGTAAGCTCCCGATCTTACTTGGTTTTAAGGGGTATCTACCCCTTGCCCTTATCCCTACCCCTCGATCGAAATGAGAATTGAGATAGCCCTTCGTCTCACGGGCACGCGCAAAACCAAGGGGAAGGGGGAAGGGGAAGGGGTAAAATAGAGAATTGAGATTGGCCGTTCATCTAGCTTCTCACTTACATTCGCACACCTGGCAACTCCGGCACAGGAGTGGAACGAAATACCTTACAATGGCAGAGAAATTGCCAGATTGTCTTCCCATTATTCACTCTCTCTCTCTCGCACTTGACAATTCTCCGATCTTGCCTCCATCACCTCTTCTGTAGTGAAGCATCATCTTTAAACGCTGTGTTTCTAATGTTGGTCACTGTGCTCTGTCCCCTGAATCAGTGGTCCCTGACTTCAACAGCACGGAGCTCCTCAACACAGAACACATCTGGCACCCCAGGATACGAGAGGTAGGCATGTGTGTGGCGTGTGCATTTGCACTTCGGGTGCAACACTGTGGAAATGATTTAAAACCTCAAATGGAGTGTATTTTGTCACACGCAAAACAAAGTAAAACACATATACGGACGTTTTCCTCTCAGTAGACTTTGCAAACCATGTTTTACTGTCCATCAAGAATAAGTTCTTGTTCTTCGTAGCTGAAGGGCAAAAGTATCGGACACCGGTAACTCAAGTTAACCTTTTCTTTCCCCAATTCAAATAAAAAGTAATTGGTTTTCCGAACACACTTAACCTTATCAAAGACCAAGCAATCTAGCTTAATTTGTTTGGTCCCGGCCAAAAGGGGGTTATTTAACATAACCCCCCCCCAGATCGTTGCTTTAACCTCCTGGAAGGCAGCCAGGGCTATAACGAGATCAGGGTTTATGTGTTTCCAAGTATGTGGCTTTTAAGGGTGAACCAAACGCCCATGAGCTGAAAAAATGGAATCTGCTGTCGTAAAGGTTTCAGAAAACAGACGGATCGGGTTCCCTAGAAGCAAGTGTGAGCGGCGTGTTCAAAACCCACGTCACACACTGCCTTGAGCAGAGTTTGCAGCCAACAGAAATAAAAATAAATGAGTTTACAACCGGAAGAAGCAGAATTAGTGTACACAGAATTCCCCAATTTCAACAACTTTGTAAATGATGGTGGCAGTAGCTCAGGACTCCGGAGTGTGTTGGCTGGTAACCGCAAGGTTGCTACTTTGATCCTAGCGTCAGTCCTAGCCGAGCGTCGAGGTGTCCCTTAGCGAGACACCGAACCCTAACTGCTCCCGACGAGCTGGCTGTCCCCTTGCAGGGTTGACTGTACCGTGCGTGAACGTGTGCATGAATGGGTGAATGTCAGGCAATGTTGTAAAGCGTTTGGGATAAAAAGCACTATATAAATGCGGTCCATTTACCGTTAACATTGTAGTCCAACATAAGAAGGGGAGAGAGCCGTTGCTAACTCCTTCCGGGGATAACCTCTTGTGTCTTTGCGCTCCAGATCCAGGGCGCCATCATCGTGTCGTCCCTGATCGAGGTGTGCATCGGCGCTCTGGGCCTACCCGGGGTGCTGCTGAAGTACATCGGCCCGCTGACCATCACGCCCACCGTCGCCCTCATCGGCCTGTCTGGCTTCCAGGCTGCCGGGGAGAGGGCGGGGAAACACTGGGGCATCGCTATGCTGTAAGCGGACAACGGCCCCTTAGTGCTCCTCACCGCGGCCTCCTCGAATAAGGCCAATTCAGAGACCCTACAATCCAGTTCACCTGCGTCAGGTTATAGGTAGCTGGGCTGATGTTGGGGCTGACGTTTGGGCACGGAGGGAAGGGGGGGGAGTATTCTTAAACGGAAGTGAAATAAGAACTGAAAGCTTTCATTGTAAAGGCTTTAAAAATAGTCACCCAACCTTTCTCTTGTGGGTAACACAAACTGCACCTTGAACACTTCATTGGCCTATCAGATGGCGTATCAGCCAGAGTTGCAGTACAAGCACCAGCACTTCACTCGCTGATCACACTACAGCCCTCGGGTTGCTCCTCTCCCAGAAGGGACCATCAGCTGGTCACGACCTCCAATTAGCCCTCATTCAAGGCCTTTAAGCTAATTGATTGGCTCAAATGCGTCTGGGGGCCGGTTAGACGAATGCAATGAATCTGGGGGAAGGTTAGAGGGGCCGTTAGCGCTGAGTGTGTATGTAAACACTTGGCCACGCTTCTAGGAGATGCATTAGGGGGCACCAAGGCTTTTGTGGTTGTGCCAGGCTCTTGAATGAGAGCCAAACACACGTTCATAATTTGGTTTGTGTGCGAGTTCTCAGTGTTTCCACGGCGGCACTCATTTGTATTTCAGTGTTAGCGGGTCAAATGTAAAGGAGAAACGTTTCACAAACGTCCTCCGAGTGAAGCGGTGTGGAAACCCGCCGGTTCTCTGGGAAACCCGCCCACTGACCCGCGTCTGGTTCTGGCTACCTGCAGGACCATCTTCCTGGTGCTGCTCTTCTCCCAGTACGCCAGGAATGTCCAGTTTCCACTGCCGATCTACAAGTTCAAGAAGGGTTGGACTGTGTACAGGCTGCAGGTCTTCAAGATGTTCCCAGTAAGTCTACACACTCATACGCATTGTGTGTCTCTCTCTCGTCTCCTGCTCTCTGGCTGGTTGGCAGACTGACTGACTCCCTTGCGTCTCCCTTTCTTTATTTTTTGTTATGTATCTTCTATTATAAAATGAATCCATTTTTTTACTTTAATTTGCCAGGTTAGCCATGTTGTGAATCTCTCTCTGTAAGACCTGGCCAAGAAGGCACCATTTCAAAACAAGGACATGAGGGTTGCAGGCTAGGTCAGCATGAAAGGAAACACTTGCGCAACAGAAAGGCACCAACATGTCCGCATTCTGAAAGATGAGGAAGTCATGTCCTCCCTTCTAGGAAAGCTCCTCATAATATAGCTTCCACAGCAAAAATATATACAGAAGTACACAACTGTCAGCTAAGTCTAGTCATGGTACGTAGCTTTGTGAACTGGACACACGGGAACTTCATGTGGATAATTCACCCGTGGTTTCTGGGTTGCCTTACATGACTCCTATGGTCAGCAATACAAGTCAGCCCGATCATGACCCCTAGTGGCTGGAAATGGAATGGTTTCATTTTTGAATTATGATATTGCTCTTTCTTATAAATGATTGTAGCTTCTTTGTTTCTGTCGCAGGACTTTGATGACCTTTAAACATTCGACACATTTAATTTCTCACTTCACTTATAATATCTCCTGCTGCCTTTTACCATGAATCACCCACTCATTGGTGTACAACTATTAGAAACGAAGGGTGAATTTTAAGCGACTCCTCTCCTCCCAGATCATCATGGCCATCCTCGTGTCATGGCTGACGTGCTTCATCTTCACGGCGACCGACGTTTTCCCGCCCGAGAAGGAGAAGTACGGCTACTACGCCCGCACAGACGCGCGCATGGGAATCCTGAGTGCTGCCCCCTGGTTCAAAATTCCCTACCCCTGTGAGTGACACTCACTCACTCACTCACTCACCCTCCGCCTCCGAGGCCGTCGTAAATGAGACGTTGTTCTTCTTAAGTCCAAAGGGTATTATGTTTAAAGCTAGGATGCTATCTGACATCAGATGTCTCCCACAGTTCAATGGGGCGTTCCCACGGTAACCACGGCGGGCGTCATCGGCATGCTGAGTGCGGTGGTGGCGAGCATCATCGAGTCCATCGGGGACTACTACGCCTGCGCACGGCTGGCCTGTGCACCACCGCCCCCTATCCACGCCATCAACAGGTGAGGCACCTCACTCACTCACTCACTCACTCACTCACTCACTCACTCACTCACTCACTCACTCACTCACTCACTCACTCACTCACTCACTCACTCACTCACTCACTCACACAACCGTTTCCTGTTAATCTTCAGTATAATATAATAATATAATCACACCATAAAGGCAAATAAATATATTTAGTGACATAAATCTGTCACAAAAATATGATTGACACTATTGGGTATGTCTTGTATGGGGCTGTTGGACACTTTTTTAGAAACTGATTTGAATCATGTCAGAACCCTTGGGTAACACGTGGGTTTCTCGGGTTTCTCCAGGGGTATTTTCATGGAGGGGTAGTCCTGTGTGCTCGACTGTTAGGGCCCTTGTTAACACCTGGGTTGCTTGGGTTTTTCCAGGGGTATTTTCATGGAGGGGGTGTCCTGTGTGCTGGACGGTCTGTTTGGAACCGGGAACGGGTCCACCTCGTCAAGTCCCAACATCGGGGTTCTGGGAATCACCAAGGTACTTCACCAGCTGCTCCCATACTCGCTTAAAAAACCGGCTCCGTTTTCTTTAGAATTAAAAAAAACCGCTGAGACTCGGACGCTTTTATGACTGCCGCCTCTAACCTGGCCTCCCTTTGGTCCTCTAGGTCGGCAGCAGACGCGTGATCCAGTATGGCGCCGCTATGATGCTGCTGCTGGGGCTTGTGGGTAAATTCAGTGCGCTCTTCGCCTCGCTGCCTGACCCCGTCCTGGGGGCGCTGTTCTGCACCCTGTTTGGGATGATCACCGCCGTGGGGCTGTCCAACCTGCAGTTCGTGGACCTCAACTCCTCCCGGAACCTCTTTGTGCTGGGCTTCTCCATCTTCTTTGGCCTGGTGCTGCCCAGCTACCTGAAGCAGAACCCACTGGTCACCGGTGAGCACAACACAGAATGACGTTTCTGGCTTACATTTCTTTCCTAAGAAAACATAAAGTCAAAGTTCATTTTGTCAATGAAACTAAGATTGCGGAAGCATGGAATCCTGTTCACGTGCACTCAGCGTTTTTAGTTTGTTTTTGTCAAGACACAGGGGAGAGGAAGTAGGCCTTTTCTAATCATCTTACTCTTTCTCGGTGTGTGTAGGCATCGTCGAAGTAGACCAGGTGTTGAATGTGCTTCTGACCACTGCTATGTTTGTCGGTGGCTCGGTGGCGTTTCTTCTCGACAACACTATACCAGGTAAGCCTTTACAAGCCTTTTACCCTCTTTATAACGGTTATCTCCCACGAGACAAGACCTTTCTATTTAGAATTTGTATCCCTGCTCTATGGTTTGGCAGTGGCAGTCGTCCACCTCATTCACTATGCAGACAGGGGCTTCGTCTAAACATATACTTTCAGGAACATGTGCTTGCTTGTGATCTTACGAGTTTATCCCCCCCCCCCCCTTCCCCAGGCACGCCGGAAGAGCGGGGCATCAGGAAGCTGAAGAGGGGCACAGGCCCCAGTTCCTCGGAGCTGGAGGGGATGCGATCCTACGACCTGCCGTTCGGGATGGACTTCATCCGCAGGCACGACATCTTCACCTACCTCCCCATAAGCCCCACCTTCACGGGCCACAAGTGGGGGGGGCTCCGGGGCACCTGCCGGAGCTGGAAGGCCCGCGGGGACAGCGGGAAGGGGGCCGGGAAGGAGGCCGGCAAGGCGGCGGGGGGGGGCACCGCTGCAGGTGACAGCCGGGTATAGCGACGGGACTCTGGGGGAGGGGAGGGGGTCCGACGGAAGGGACGGATGGACTCGGGAGCGGAGGAGCGAGGATAAAGAAGTGCACAACCCCCTGTTTGTGTTTTCCCTTTTGTGTGTTTTGTGAGGTGACGTTCCCTCGGTCTTCCTTTCGTCTGTCCATGCCGGTGAGGAATTACTTTAGCGCGTCGCCAGAGGCCATGGGCTCATGGAGAAGCCGGACTGTGGCGAGACATGATTGCATGCAGAAGTAGGCCATGGGGGGGGGTGGGGTCGTCGTGCATCCAGTTAGCTGTACTTTCTTTAATGCAGAAAATCAATGCTTTCAGAGCAACACCATCTCCCTCACACAATTCACACGTACAGCGTGCCACGACCTTTCTGAGAAGAATTTGTTTACCTAAAAAGGAAAGTGTGTGTGTGTATATATCCGTATATATATATATATATATATATATATATATCTTTTATCTCTATCTCTATCATCTCATCGTCATCAAGCGGATGACGATGAGATGATAGAGATATGTATGTATATATATATATATATATATATATATATATATATATATATATATATATATATATATATATACTATACATATACATACTAGACCACCTAGATTAGACCACCAATATTAACACACACACAGCGTGCATATAATATATATATATATATATATATATGCACCCTGTGTGTGTGTGTGTGTGTGTGTGTGAATATTGGTGGTCTAGTCTAGGCTGGAACTGAAGTGCTCATCAATCAGTTGCTGTATGTGTCCTGGCAGCCCAGGGGACTGTGGCGTTCTTTGCTGTCTGGAATCCAAGGGGAACTGCAGAGTTCGAGGATGTCCTCACCTCCATTGAACCGTTGCCATTTGCACAAATCCAACACAATTTGACCTGCTCTTTCTCCATGGTCGCTGGTGGGAGGTGATAATGGAATAGGTTGTCTGTTAAAATCTAGTCCCAAGAAGACAACCTTACAAGAGCATGGTTGTCTTCATTCAGTAAAACAAACATTCAAAGCATTCAAATGGGTGTACATTTGCCAAAATATCAGCTACGTAACTAAAGTGTCTCAGTATTATCTTATGCATTATGTAAATCACTTAAAACCCCTATTGTCAAACATCCCTCCCCCAAAATGGTTGTGAAGAGACGATTAGAGCTTATATATTCAGCCTCGGCATGGCGCATATAGTGCACCTTGAGTTGCGTCTTAAAATGCATCGGCTTTGCAAATAGTATTAGATTAGAATTATTCCATTCACTGAGGACCTTAATTTTAGTGTTAACTTTGGCTAATGTCTGTTTTCTTATTTCTATAGACACTGGTGAGGAAGTTTAGGATTATGCAATTACAGTGTGGTCAGGACTGCCCCAAACAGGGCCACTAGTGGATGGTTTTGTGTAACAAGAATGCAAGTTCTAGACTGGCGCAAAACGCGTCTGAAAAATTTGCTCCCAGATGCATGAGTTTACCTTGTTCGAACAGCACTTAGAGTAGATATTTTTACCTTTTTACCATCAGACTGACCCCAATGGAGTTATAATTACATTTAATACTCATTCCATGACCTCCGTCTCCTGCTGTTGTGTAGAACATCACCAGTGCACGTGACCCATTTGTTAAATGGCGTTGAGGATTCGCAGGCAGCGCACCAGCTATTGCTTTCTGCCCGCCCACACAACGTCAACGTGTCACTTTAGATGTAGACGTCATTTGGATGTCATCCCAACTCTTCAATCGTAATGGCTATCATAACTGTAAATTGTACAGGGAATTGTAGTAGATTGGAATTATGATTGATTTTCCTGAGACTAATCTGTATTCTTTTCCCTTCGGACCACTACTTTGGATTATGACAGTGAGGCATTGGTCGCTCCTTCTGTTTTTTGTTTTTTTTTAAGTACTTCATGCCCCATTGTTACGTTTTCCAATTCTCTGCCGCTAAGGTGCTCAGGTCTTTCCTTCCATCGTCATTCAATCTAGCTTTTTTTGTTTTTCAACACACTGTAACACCGCAACAGCTTTTGGTAGTTGACTTTTCCTGATCGGTTGCTATTCTGGGCTTTTGTCCTTTTCTGTGTCCGTGCTGGCAAAACCAAGTGAGAGATAACTATATATCACTACTACTAATCTTAGCTCTTTGAACTGGAAGCCGTACGACATTACCTGGTGGATTGACATGGATGTGATGTTATTTAGAGACTTGCCTTCAATCAAGGCTGGAGTGTAACGCTACTATGTGGCAACTGCCATAGTCCCAACAGTGGCTATAAAGAAAATGGGACATTTTTTCAAAAAAGAAATAATGAAAAGCTCAAACTGTATTGTGGAACAGCAGTCCAAGTGAGATGTTTGTCGAACCAAAATACTATAGAAATGTTCCAAACTGTCATACCAAAACAGTTTTTCAGTAATTTACACAAAGAAAAACCCTTCTGTCTCATACTAATTTATTTATTTATAAGGCAATGTATAATGAAGATTTTAAAGCACATTTGAGTGCCTCTTGCACAATGTATAAAAAAATAATATTTTTAAGAATAGTTTACCGTTTTTTGCCCTGTAGAAATCTGTAATCAGCGCTTCTGCCTACAGGGGACGCCACATTGTCCAATGTTTAGATAGTTATATTTGACTTGAGGGGCTTACAGTTGCTCTTATTACATACAAGCACAGAGCTGGTAAAAGGTTAGAATCACAAAATATGCTGCTTAGTGAGGCAGTGATGTGATATAAGGCAAACACTTTTCGAATTTTGGAGCTTGAACACTCTTACATTACAAGTACTGTTTCTACATCCGTAACTGATTTTTTCTCTTTGGTTCTGAGAGCATGTCGACTACTGTCACACCAGATTTTTGTTCCTCTGAACTGCTGCTGCAGCGGTGGTCACACAATGTTTTGTTATCAAGTCTACTTGGACCTGAAGACGGCTAGCTTACCTGCTAGTTGTTAAAATACAGTACGCTACCTCTGCCTATTCAGAAAGCCACCTGTTTTAAGTGTTTGCATTAACCATTTCACTCTTCCTGGATTTGGTTATGGAGTGGTGGCGTCTTTTTCAAGATGCAAACATCGAAATCATACATGCGTAATATTATTTCACTTTTTTTCTACACGCCCATCCCATGTTTCAACACGCTTTCTATCCCTCTCTGACGTTCTGCTCTCTCCTCCCCTGATGCTCGCCTGCCAGTACAGTGCAGATGTTCACATTGACGTTCCTGTCTGCATACAGGAAATGACACCTATCGGCCACCTTTATTAAGAACGGTATAGTCGCCCATTGCAAGTTTTCCTTAATTCGATTTTTTAACTCTTGGCCTGTTACCTTAAAAGGTTAAATTTGGTGACTAATAGCACTTAAATCTGGCTTTCAACTTGCAAAAGCCTAGGTTTTGGCAGAATCCATTGTCATATTTTCAGCGTTAAGGAGCTTGCTATCAAAAGACGACTCTTGAAAAGGTGGACATAAGTGGTGTGACAAAATATCCCTTTCAGTTATTTTGAAGGGGCACTACCTAAAGAATATAATTAAGTCTCAAGTGTTTTATCTTTTTAACGGGTTTTTTCTTTGTTTTGTATGCATAATTTTTTACGTTTTCTACAGATGTTTGTAAGAAATCATATACTATTAAATCATGCTGGAAAGCGCATTGTTTTGTTACATTTTTATTTCAGAGTTTAACCCTATTTGTTCTTACTTTTATCTGTGGTCTGATGAAATAATTTTGTTTGTTAGGACTTTTCCATATTGTATTTTTCTAACATTACTTTATTTTCATGTTAACACAGAAAAAAAAAGGCTGTAATAATTTAAATGATGTTCAAAATGTATATTGAACTGCGTGCTAATTATGTGCAGAAAATTATGGACCAGATATTGAGTTGCAAGAAAATGTTATATTTGTTCCTAAAACTATTTAATACGATGATACAAATTCATACAGACTTTTGTCTTAATTGTCCGTATTAATTGCAATACATACGTTGTTCCATTCACACCAATGTCCATCCTTCATTTATTCTTTCCTGGTGTTTAGCCAAGACGTTTGACCATTGGCACATCCTCAAGTCAAAATAAACCTTCTCCATGATGGCCTTTACAAACTGTTAACTCCAGCAACTCACTATTGATTTACCTTCACGAAAACCCCTCACTAGGTTCCATGGTGATATACAGTAAATATATCGATTTCTTCTTTATGCCACTGATATGAGTATACAGAATATGAAGAAATTTGGATTTAAAAAGCCTGACACATTCAGTTGTAGAATGGTCTTATTAAAGTGGAAAAGAATAAACAATGGAAATGTGCATGTGTTAATATAATCTAGTGTCAATCTGAATGCCTAGCCACATGAAGTGCACCGATGTCCAAGTGCTGTGAGCTTTAGGCTAAAGCTTTGCTATCTGTTTCACTCAGATTATTGCAAAGGGAGGTCAGTTGTGGTCGGGGGCATGGTCGAGACATGGATAGGGGCGTGACTACAGTGGCCGGGGATACCAGCCGTGGTTTTGTGTGTTGGTGTCTGTTCTTATTTCAGAGAGATTTTCATAGCCAGCTCAATGGTCTCATCTTTGACATAAATACATTTTAAACAGGAGTTATTTGATTGATATGCCTGACTTTAGACGTAGCCTTTGCCCCACTCTGCTACGTAGCCGGACTCACAAATGTAAAGTTCCTTTCTGGGAAGCCCTGCAGAATGCTTTACTTTACTTTACTGCCTGTTCGGTACACTAGGGGTCCTTGTAAACTGAAAGCACTGCATTCAAATTATATATTGACTTTGATCATTCTATACAATACTATTAGACTTTAAAAAATAGATTAGACTATTGTTTTCTATGATAAGACGTTGATCTCTACTTCAATTCTTAAAAAAAATTGCCTATATTGTGTTTCAGTACTGTAGCACTTAAAAGCCGTTCTTTTGCTAATCCTTGGAGTTGTTCTGAAGGCCCTCAAATGATTCTATAGCACTTTTTTGGCTATTTCTTCATTTTTAAATGCACTTACATTACTGTAAGTCGTTTTTTGACAAAAGCATCTGCTTAATGTGATGCAATGTAAATGTGCATTTGACGTAGGCCTACTGATACAGAGGAGGTATTTGACTGAGTAATTGAGCATCATAAAGACTTTAAAAAAAAACGTGTGGTTTTGAAGCTGACATAATGTGAAACACAGAAATATATATTATTCTCAATCTATAAAATATAAGGATATATTCGAATTTCATTCGAATAAAGACTTTTAATAATAATATTTAATATTAGGCTACTACTATCAAACGTGTTCTGGATCAGATTGACCAATTGTAATGTATATACAATCTCACACTTGAGTTGGACTCTGTAGTTCTCCATACATGAATTGAATGTCATAATTGGTCTTATTTTCCAAGCAATCTTTTTGCAGTGATATCTGCCCATCTATCTATCTAGCTATCTAAAACGTATCAATGAATAATAGTTATTGAGTTCAACTTTTAACTTATTGCTGCCAGACGATAACTGCAGCGTTTTAGTGCCGTCCGCCTGGCTGCCCGGTCATTGAGTCAGAGATATAAAGGGATTCCTTAAAGAGCGCATATAGAGTGGGGTTAGTGTTTTATTATGCATGTGCAGTTGGGGCGTTCATTGTTTCCCAGTTATTCATCTCTACGACGCTGTCACGGCGGACAAAGGGGCGTCAGGTCCTACGCTGATTGGTTACCGAGTCAGACGCCAAAAGGTTTAGAACAGATGGGTTACTTCTGCTCCACCTCGTAGGAAGCACTCGTTCCCTTGAGCGCACCCGTCGATGTGGCCGATGCGATAGGCGATGAGTTCAAAAGGAGTACGGATAACGGGCCAGCGATTTGGTCCGACGTAAATCAGTCGCCGCTCTCCGGTGTAGAGGGAACATCTTGAAACTGGTCGGGAATCAGTGGACCCCTCAGAGACACAAGCGGAATTGTAAGTAGCCCCACAGATCACGAGGATTCGGCTTGATCTTATTATGCGTTGATGTCTCGCTACTTGTCGAGATCAATTTAACTGGATTGCACTACAGGAAACGGTGGCACAGAGGGTGTCGTTGGATCGCGGATGGATTTGTAGATACGCTGAGTCTTTTATAGCAAAAGGAAAGGGATGCTGTATAATAACCATTGCCTAAGCATAATAGTTGCTGACATATTGTCTTGATGTAGTCGTTGCACGCCTCGTGGTCGCTTACAGGGTACTTTGGTCAATTGTACAGCTGATAAAGAGATGTGTGGGGGAAAAGGTAGACACGAAATCTGAAGAGGTCGCACAACATAAATGCTTACCTAGTGCACATAAAAACAGGCAGGGTGCTGGGGTTGTGTTTTGTAATGTGGTACTCTGTTAAGTATAGGAGGAGTCTAGGCTACTGCCAAGCTGAGCGTCATACTTTCCACTACTAAGTAGTGAAAGAATTCATATTGTACAAGCAATAGCTTTTGTTAATGGTATTACTTTATCAAGCAATAATGCTGTATTTGAGGTCAAATACAGTTGAACCTGACAGAGCTCCGTGACAGATTGACAGTGTTAAAGTCTAGACAAGCATGGTCCTAAAACAACCCCCTAATTTCTGTATGTCTGTCACTCTCTTACTAACACACACACACACACACACACACACACACACACACACACACACACACACACACACACACACACACACACACACACACACACACACACACACACACACACACACACACACACACACACATTCCTGAGATTAATAATAACACCAATATTGATGGTTATGATAATAGTGCAGTGGTCATGATTTGAAAACCCCAAGGTTTATCCGAAGAAGGCCTGGATACTAAAACAAAACATGAAAGCTTAAATAATAACAGGAATATCTCCATCCAGCAGAGCTTTTGTATTTCTTGGATTGCTATAAGGCCACAGCCATTGCCAAATATGGGCACGTTCAGTTAAGAACCATGGTTATTGGTACAGTCAGATTGTCACAGTAAACATGAGGTTATTCTTAATATTTGATCAAGGATAAAGTTTCTTTGATTTTCAGTTTAGGATACAGCAGAATGAAGAAACATCTAAGCAAAACTTGATCCACATTAGACAACTCCAACATTTGTTCAGCGTGCAGGCCACAGGCTAGCTACAGACGTCTGGCTCAACTCATGACTCTGAGTCTTCCTACCATTAACCGGGCCATGGCTCTGAGTCTCCCTACTACGAACCGGGCCATGTCCCTGAAGGCTCTCCTTTGTGTAGGTCAGTGCCTGAGCGTCAGACAGGATGACGGGGCCTAATATATGTTGCTGAAATATTGATTGGGTTCCATGGGGTGCCAAGCTTATTGGAGATTAATATTTGATCTGGTACGAACAACACAAGTCATTTGCGCTGCTGATCTCAGAGTTCAACTGGTATATCTCCTCAGAAGTGTTCTACATTCAAGGACTGCCACATCACCCTGGTTTCAGACCTTTCTAGTCCTTGCTTTAGAGGCAAACCACTGTTTACACTGCTAAAGTACAGGACTGAATCTTGATCAACTTGATCCTGGATAATTACACAGTAATTAGGTTATAAATAGGCAAGGAAAGGCAAGCAGGCGTTCCTAATCTGTGTGTGTGTGTGTGTGTGTGTGTGTGTGTGTGTGTGTGTGTGTGTGTGTGTGTGTGTGTGTGTGTGTGTGTGTGTGTGTGTGTGTGTGTGTGTGTGTGTGTGTGTGTGTGTGTGTGTGTGTGTGTGTGCTTGTTTGGGTTGGACTAAGACCATCCATCTACGCCATTTGAATTGAGGAAGTTTCGGCCTTTTTAGGGGCGAGCCCGACACATCCTGTGTCACTGACTCAGTGAAGGAGGAAGTGATTAACGGAAGGGGAGCACTTCCTTCTTGACTCTCTTATTTTTGGTCCCGCCTCCGTCCGCTGTTGTGGCCCCTCTCACCCTTCCTACCCCAGAGACAGGGGCCGAGGGAGCTGTGCGTTTGCAAGGGTAGGCCCGGGAGTTGATCTGGGATTAAGCTCGGTGTTGGGGAGAGGTGGGAAGACGTTTTTGTCTCCTTTTTTCCTTCTTTGGTTACAAAAGTGTTGTGTCATCGGCGGGTTCTCTACGACGTCCGACCGAGCGTCACGCATCGTCGTTCTCTGTTATGGTCATCGTTTAAACACACTTTTATCTTCTACAACACAACAATATTAAAGCACAGTTAATATGGTGCGTGTGTGTGTGTGTGCGTGCGTGTGTGTGTGTGTGTGTGTGTGTGTGTGTGTGTGTGTGTGTGTGTGTGTGTGTGTGTGTGTGTGTGTGTGTGTGTGTGTGTGTGTGTGTGTGTGTGTGTGTGTGTGTGTGTGTGTGTCATGTCAACCGCTCCAGATAAAGATGGATGTTTAAGCAGCAGAAAGGATTTGACCTGATGGGGCATGTGTTCTGCACCTGTTCCTTCTAGAAGCTTCCTTCCTGCTCCCCGTCTGCGTATTCGTAAAGAAAGACACACACACATGTGCACCGCCACAACACGCACACACACACACACATCGCTGTACACACACACACACGTACACACACACACGCATGCGTGCACACAACGCACACACACCACACACACACCACACACACACACAACACACACACACACACACACACACACACACACACACACACACACACACACACACACACACACACACACACACACACACACACACACACACATTCAGTGGCATATGGCAAGTGTTGGTGCACATTTAAGAGTTGTGTGTATTCTGTGTGTCTATGAATGTGATTGTGGTGTGTGTGGGGGTGGTCTCGGCATAAATGACCACAGAAAAGTTGATGCTTGAGGAAGGAAAGGTGGGGAGCAGCTGTCCGTGCTCAACACAGAGCACTTTTGTGATTGGTTAAAGAGTGAAAAGACATTCAGAGCTGGTTCAACAGTCACACAGAAGAGTGACAGAGGAGGCTGTAATCTGTGAATGTGCTTTTCTGTTGCTTCTCCTACCCTGGGCACTTGCTCACATAGCTCCACTGTGATTCTATGTGAACCAGCTGACTGTCATGAAGTGTCATGAGTTTAATCTCAGTTCTCTCTCTCTCTCTCTCTCTCTCTCTCTCTCTCTCTCTCTCTCTCTCTCTCTCTCTCTCTCTCTCTCTCTCTCTCTCTCTCTCTCTCTCTCTCTCTCTCTCTCTCTCTCTCTCTCTCTCTCTCTCTCTCTCTCTCTCTCTCTCTCTCTCTCTCTCTCTCTCTCTCTCTCTCTCTCTCTCTCTCTCTCTCTCCTTTCTCTCTCTCTCTCCTTTCTTCTCTCTCTCCTTTCTTCTCTCTCTCCTTTCTTCTCTCTCTCCTTTCTTCTCTCCTTTCTTTCTCTCTCCTCTCTCGCTCTATACATTCTCTCCCACTCTCTCTCTCTGTTTCTGGTTGGTTTCATAGTGCTTCCCATGCTGACTCAAAATGGAAGATGTACAGGATGGAGTTCAGATTGGAGAAAACAAATTTATAAGCAAGTAAGGACTGTCCACACACCTCCCCTGCAACCGGATTACCCCAGGGCTTTAGACAACACCTGGCAACAACCAACGTCATTAATAGTCACACTTATTTGGATAATGTTGGATTCAGAATAATACATGCATACGTGTCTATAATGAATCGTGTTCATCACATACAGTTTTAATATACTTCTACATTGAGGAGTGAAAGTGCTGGTGGATTTTGTGTACAAGGGTCATAATATTACTATACAAAATCCAAATATGATACCGTACTTGGTGAAAGATGTGTCGCTTGCAGTATAAGATGCAGTCGTTTTATAAAACGACTGCATCTTGTAAACCAATGTAAACCGGACGAATATATTTACAGCAGGATGTGGATGCCTTGTATAATGCAACCCAATTTAGTCTGTGCAATTGATGCACATTTGAGCTAAATACTACGACACAATAATGGGCTAATTCCATCTGAAGTCAGTCAACTTGCTGAAAATATAGGTGCAGATTTAGTGGTGGGGAAATAGCAGTAGAAATATTATGCCTGGGTTGGTTCACTGACTGAAAATCTTTGTCACCAGGGCAACCGTTCTCTCACATCTGAAGACGTACAACCTCTACTATGAAGGGCAGAATCTGCAGCTCCGGCATAGAGAAGTATGTGGCGTGTGTGGGTGTGTGTCTGTGTGGATGTCTCTTTGATATTCACATATGTTCAACCTACTGTGTTTTTGTGTTTGTGTGTGTTTGTGTGGGTGTGTGTGGGTGTGGTTATGGGTGTGTGTGTGTGGCTTTTAGAAGATCTTCAAACCAGTAATAGTCGTCAAAGTATTTTATTTGTAAAAACAACATGAATGTGTGTGTTGTGTGTGTGTGTTACTGTCAGAGACTGATTCAGATTTCATATTTTAGAAATCCAGTAACATACGTATTAATCCTGACTGTGGGTGTGTGTGTGTGTGTGTGTGTGTGTGTGTGTGTGTGTGTGTGTGTGTGTGTGTGTGTGTGTGTCTGTGTGTGTGTGTGTCTGTGTGTCTGTGTGTCTGTGTGTCTGTGAGTCAGTCACTATGAATCAGCGTGTCAGCATGAATGAGTGAATGAGTGTGTTTCCCCGCCTCACTCCTATTGATCCTGGCCCTGTGTGTCCTGCAGGAAGAGGGGGAGCTGATAGTGGAGGGGCTGCTCAACATCTCCTGGGGCCTCCGCCGGCCCATCAGGCTGCAGATGCAGGACGACCACGAGAGGATCCGCCCCCCCCCTTCCTCCACATCCTGGCACTCGGGCTGCGCCCTGGAAGATCAAGGGTGAGCTCTCTCTCTCTCTCTCTCTCTCTCTCTCTCTCTCTCTCTCTCTCTCTCTCTCTCTCTCTCTCTCTCTCTCTCTCTCTCTCTCTCTCTCTCTCTCTCTCTCTCTCTCTCTCTCTCTCTCTCTCTTTCTTCTCTCCTCTCTCTCTCTCTGCTCTCTCTCTCTCTCTCTCTCTCTCTCTCTCTCTCTCTCTCTCTCTCTCCCCTCCACATACATACATACATTTTTTTCTCTACAAAGCGTTGAATACATCAAGGTTTTTTCAAATCCCCCTCTTTAATATTAATATTGCCATTCCTCCTATCCCTCCTAGCTCCTATCCCAGATAAGTTGAGCCAGCCACTCACTCTGTGTAACCATGTGTTCCCAGCACCACAGAGGGTCAGCAGAGCCCTCAGCAGCCCCTGCCCACCGTGGAGGTCACCGCCCCGGATAGCCCTCCGGCGGGCGTCGCTGTCCCCGACGATACGGCAGAAGGTCTGTTGTGTTGAAGATCTGAAGAACGCTGTGTGCTCTTGACAACTGAATAAATTATGTATATTAATAGAAGAGAAGGGCTGGCCTGTGTGGTTCCTTAGTTGACAATCTTGTGCTTTCATGTCCACATCAAGTGGACGGCTTGATCAGGCTTCAATTTTCTAGTGGATGAAAGTGCTAAAAAAAGCTAGAGTTTTAAAACCAAATCAGATCATAAATGTGTTATTATAACAGAGTTAAAAATAGCTTGAAGTTGATATCACTGTGCATCAGAGTGGTGATATTTGTTCAGAGCAACTCTCAGAGCAATTTAAACCGCTTGTTTAACAGCATAGTTGTGTAACGCGTAGTTGTGTAACGGCGTAGTTGTGTAACGGCGTAGTTGTGTAACGGCGTAGTTGTTGTAACAGGGTGAGTCATGCATGCCTTCTCATTGGACAGAGGATGAGGACGATGACGACTGCTCCGCCCAGCTCATGAGGACAAAGAGTGATGCTGGGATTCTGAGGCGGGGCCAGAAACGGTCACCT
Source organism: Melanogrammus aeglefinus (assembly GCA_900291075.1). Classification (NCBI taxonomy): domain Eukaryota; kingdom Metazoa; phylum Chordata; class Actinopteri; order Gadiformes; family Gadidae; genus Melanogrammus; species Melanogrammus aeglefinus. The sequence continues at coordinate 92,968 of OLKM01001485.1, forward strand.
AGTGACCAGAGGAGGATACGGCGCCATCGCTTCTCCATCAATGGTCATTTCTACAACCATAAGGTAACACTTTGACACTGCATTGTAATGTCGGTCTATTTCGGCACCTGTTGCAGTCATGGTCAACCCTGGTCCTCTTCTTCTCTGTTATCTGGCCTTCAAATTTTCCTTGACCTTGTGTGGGTTAGGGTTTCTACAAAGGCCACATGGCCTTTGTAGAAACCCTAACCCACACAAGGTCAATGAAGAACCCAACCAAAGACAAACCTAACCTACGCAAGGTTTGTCGACTGTCCAAGGGATAAAGGAAACACCCCAAAGACATCACACTAAACAGAGCCTCTCCATTCCTTCCCCCAGACGGCTGTGTTCACCCCGGCCTACGGCTCGGTGACTAATGTGCGCATCAACAGCTGCATGTCCACGCCGCAGGTTCTGCGCGTTCTCCTCAACAAGTTTAAGATTGAAAACAGCCCCGATGACTTTGCCCTGTACCTGGTGCACACCAGCGGAGGTACGACCCTGTAGATGGACGTCTGTTTTGTGTTTGTGTGTGTGTGTGTATGTGGTCTTGCATTTGTTTGTGCTTGTTAAAACATTGGGATTTCAATTAAGGTGTAGAAAAAGCTAAATAGCTAAGAAGCGGGTAAATCGGTGTCTGTTAGGGCAAGGATAATGTACCGGTTAAGGTGTACATTAACCAGAACCTAGTCGGTAGGTTCTAAGGTCGGACCCCAATGCCAATGTGCAGTCTACCTGAAGGCACCCTTGAGTAAGAGGCCTGGCCCCTGGCTGCACCTTTATGACTGCACCTAAATAAATACTCACTGTGGATAATGGCTAAATTTAGTGTCGGATGAGCGAATGACGGATAGTGTCTAATGGCTAAATAACTAAATAGTAAATAGCAAGTATTCAGACTGTGTGTGTGTGTGTGTGTGTGTGTGTGTGTGTGTGTGTGTGTGTGTGTGTGTGTGTGTGTGTGTGTGTGTGTGTGTGTGTGTGTGTGTGTGTGTGTGTGTGTGTGTGTGTGTGTGTTGTTTCTCCAGAGCGCATGAAGCTGAAGCGCACCGACTACCCGATGGTGCTGAGAGTGATGCAGGGTCCCTGTGAGCAGGTGTGCCGGGTCTTCCTCATGGAGCCGGACCTGGGAGAGGAGGTCACCTATGACGTAAGGCTGAGGCCCGGCCTCTTGAGAGGGGCCGAAACAAGGACATCTGATCCGCACATGATCTCGTTTAACCGGTCCAAAAAGCCAACGTGACAATCGGGTGTAATACGGCACTGCCAAAACAATCGTGACGTGACCTCCAAATGTTCGCGACTATCATTGTCCCGCTCCTAATTTGACTCACCCAATGAATATAAAGCCAGCAGGGTTTTAAAAATAGACACAATCGATATGGGGCTGTTGTTTCATATTATGCCAGGGCTATTTCTGCACTGTATTTGTTCAGGAAAATTACTCCTGCAGACTTTCCGTCGGTGATGCAAGTCTTCCCCACAGCCTGTGTCTCACAAATTCAAAAGTTTTAAACGCTGTCAATTCTGTTTCACAATGTCGACGTTGTACACAGTGTTATGTATGCAATGTGGTTGTAATTCCTCGTCTGTCCACCAGGTGGCACAGTATATCAAGTTTGAGATGCCCGTGCTGCAGAGTTTCGTCACTAAGTTGAAAGAGGAGGAGGACCGAGAAGTGCAGAAGCTGAGAAGAAGGTACAGCCTCATTCACTTCCTGGTTTATGTGCGTTTGTCTCAAAGGACAAGCCTTGGTTTGTGCTTCATCATTCAAGATGCAATAATGCTTTGCCAACACAACTCATCTCTACTGTTATTGATGTTGTTGTTGATAATACAAATAATTATGATGATGAGGACAATAAAGATTATGTTTGTTTTCATTATGTCGAACAAGTGATGGCTTGGAAAGCATTGACAATGTGCAGGTTTAAAATATAGACCGTTGATGGTGACTCCCGGCAAAGGTTTGACAGAGGGAACAGCACCTGAATAATGTGTTGTTTCTCTCTGTGCCCCATCGTCCTGTATCTGCAGGTACAACTTCCTGCGCTGCGTCATTGAGAAGCAACTGCGCTGTCTTCCGGAACCAACCGCCTGCATATGACTCCGGACAGCGGGTCATCACTGCGTTGCTGTTTCTCTGCACAGACGCAGGGGTTAAAGTTCAGCCAGGACTGAGAACACGCTGTCGGACAAGACAACGCAAAAGTAACAAGCATTCCAGGCATTCACTCTCTTACCCTTTTCCTCCGAGTCCCAAAGCCACTAGCAACGGTTGTCATCGTCTCGACAGTTTCACTCCAAGCACTCACCGTTCCACCATGAGCAGCTCTCCGATCCTCGCCATGCTGGCCACCGCCACTAGCAGATATATAAGGGACTGAAATAGTTTGGCCGTTTACCGCAACCACCTTTTTAGAGCAATAAGCCGTCCGCCGATGACCAAGGTATCAAGAATTTGTTTACTTAAAAGTCGCCCCGTGATCTCCAGTTTTAAGTATATTAGCGGTCCAAACCCATCCAAAACATGATGTCATCATTAACACTCCCTAAGCACACATTCAGTGAGCACAAATGTTTTTCTTCAAAGCACATCAATGGTCTTTGTGAAGTGCCTATTAGCAAGGTTTGTCAAAGCACAGATTCAGTGACTATGATATAATCACTTAATTGCTTTTTCTATTGAAATATTTTGAAATCTTCCATTCAGGCAAGTGGTCCCACATTCGGTCCAACGGGTCATAACAGAAATGGACAAGGAAATCTAAATAAGAGCTTACCAAAATTGATGTAACTGTTACACGGAAAAGAAATGGCCAGCAGGTTTGGTCCAGCCAGCCAATCCTATGTTGTCATTTAGACTTAGTCATAGAGGAAGTTTTCCATTGTTGTTACTACCATCGTATGACATTCCCATCATTGATAGCACGCAAATAGTAGAAAAAGGTTTCTACATTCAATTAAAGATTAAAATATTGTTATGCACTTCTTGTGCAGGACAAGCATTATTTACGGCTATGTTAGGTTATGTCAGTGTTGAACTTTTCAATGTTCGTATTATCCTATGCATGTTAAACATAACTCTGAATCCAATCTAACAGAATATGAGGCAAAAAAACACAAAAGTCCCAAGGATGTGAATTGATCATGAGATAGCATCACGTGGTGTGTGTGTGTGTGTGTGTGTGTGTGTGTGTGTGTGTGTGTGTGTGTGTGTGTGTGTGTGTGTGTGTGTGTGTGTGTGTGTGTGTGTGTGTGTGTGTGTGTGTGTGTGTGTGTGTGTGTGTGTGTGTGTGTGTGAGAGGATCATCAGGTACAGTGTTTGATTGTCCAACTTTCTAATATTTCTGACATCTTTGAAGCTATTATCGATATTGGTTTACATTATTGCTAACAATTACACAGCAACTTACAGAGCATTTGTCTGCTTGTTTTACGATTGAACAAAAAAGTAATTGTCGAGTTGTAATTTTAGCAACCCTGGTCAGAACGTTTTTTTGTTGTTTTATGTATCTCAAGACATTTTAGCTTTTTGTACTGATAATGCCTCAAAGATTGTTTAAAATAATCTCTGATGTCATTCATCTCTTTTGCCACTGATGAATAGTTTTTTTACAACGATTGTAAATTAATAAAGTTGTCATTAATTAGGTTTGCATCTACACTTTATTTTCCCTCTTTCATCTAGATGGTTCTAGAGAAAGAGAGATTAAGTGTTTTGTAATGATGCTGAGATGTTGTATGTAGGTCACATGAGGTCATGCAAAAAATGTGAACGAAAAAATAAATGAAGGCATTTGACAAAGCCACTAAACAATGATTGTTTGTCCTTTTCCGAACAGAGAGTGTCAGCAAATACAACCCAAGCATGTTTATGTTAGAAATCCACATAGGTCTCGTCCGCCATGTTTGTTAGCTTGTTATTATTAGCATGATTGTTTACACAACTCCTCAAACCAGAAGGTCTTAGACAGAGTAATCCTCTCTACCTGATTAAGATTGTCTCCTGGTTAAAAGGCTGCCCGTGACACATTTCTCCTCAGGCTCTCTTTGAAGTCGCTGTTGCTCACACACTCTATACTTCCCTTGTGAAGTATAGAGAATTGGATTTTCAAACTTCTTTTTCTTCTCAACTCGGATCAACTAGTCAACAGGTGAGCTGAAGTGTTGCTGGTAGATTCATAATCAATTGGAATGTTATGCATTTGTGTATTTATCTATATTTGTTAATCCTGTATTTCAGTGAACAATTAAAATTTTCATGTTTTATTTTCTTCCCTTCGATGTAGTATTCTTCTCTAAAATTATGGTCATATTGTGCCAGTGTTTGGTTTATAATTGGCTTAAGGAAGCACAACCTTTCTTCATGTCTTCCTCAAATGAGATATAATTATACAGTATTATCTAATTGTTATATAATATAATTACAACAGGAACTAATGCAATTCTACTAATAGTGTTCTTCCATAACTGAACTAATGAGTAGAGTTTTGTCCTTCTTTGAATGGGTGCTGCTACAGCTGTAATCTGTGAGAGCTGGCAAAGATTTACTCTGGAGTGACGCGTTCAGCTCAACCCACTTAATAGGAGGACACAGCTTAGAGAGTGGGAACAGATGTGACGTCATCGCTCTTGCCAGGCACCTTATTGGTGAGAGTGAGAAGATGTCATCTCTCTTGCCAGGCACCTGATTGGTGAGAGAGAGAAGATGTCATCTCTCTTGCCAGGCACCTGGTTGGTGAGAGTGAAGAGGTCATCTCTCTTGCCAGGCACCTGGTTGGTGAGAGTGAAGAGGTCATCTCTCTTGCCAGGCACCTGATTGGTGAAAGCGAAGATGTCATCGCTCTTGCCAGGCACCTGATTGGTGAGAGAGAATAGTTCATCTCTCCCACCAGACAGCTGATCGGGATGTTAGTCATCCATTCAGATTTATTTAACAAATATATATATTGGGCAACAACATTGATATAAATAACAACATAACGTGCAACAAAACCTATGCTCTCATTTATGAATTATTTTCCATTCGTACATTGTTTTTTTATATTTACATTTGTATTTATCTGTGTCTGTATACATTGTTATAAACATACAAAGGCATGTTTCCCCCAGATCTGGAAACAGGACAGTAGTTAATCTTTATAGTGATCATCGGAGAGTGAGAAAGGGACGTAATCCAGTCGAGGGTTCAGATGAATGGTATTATGCTGCTTGTGCAACAAGAGTCTTCAAGCTGGATTAGAGTTAGCTCTGGTTGCTTCTTCTGGTGTGTTCGCCTCTAAAAATACAAACTGTGTAAAGCCTAATTATGTAGAAGCCTATAATAAGATACACAGGACTAAAACCAGAAATGGAACATCTTAGTGTGTGTGCGTGTGCGTGTGCGTGTGTGTGTGTGTGCTGGTGCGTGCTGATGTGTGCATGTGCCTTGTTTGAGATCTGCCATTCTGTGTTCATTTAAATAGTAAAAAAAAAAACTCCCTGCTCCCAGATCAACCTCCAGCCACGGAGCCATGGTGTCATCTAACCAGTGTGCTGTGTCTCTGTTGCAGCGAACGATGACTGGCCAGAAACAGCTCCTAGCAGTGACCTCCTGCCTGCTCCTCCTAGCCTGTCTCCTGCCAAGCTCTGAGGCCCGGCGCGGGGGCGGCTTCGGCTTCGGCCGTGGCGGCAGCTTTGGTCGTAGCGGGGGATTCGGCCGCGGCGGGGGCCAGGCCTACAGGCCGATGCCTGCCCAGAGCGGTGGCTCTAGCGTGGGGAAGATGGCGGGGGCGGCAGCCGCAGGTGCCGTCGGGGGAGCCATGCTGGGGTCCGCCCTGAGCCGGCCAGGATATGGACACGGTTATGGGGGCATGGGGATGGGGGGTGGCTATGGTGGGGGCTATGGAGGATACGGAGGTGGATATGGAGGTGGATATGGTCACCGTGGCTACGGCGGTGGCTACGGCGCCAGGCCCGTTGGAGACATGGAGGGGTCTGGAGGCATGGAGTATTACACGGGGGCCGCCAGCGGACCCATGTACAACAGCATCATCGTGGTCCTCGGCTTCTTGGTGTCTGTGCTCATGGGCCACTGGATGTCCCACGTGTAGATGTGGAGGGGGAGGGAATCTCAAGCACACACACACACACACACACACACACACACACACACACACACACACACACACACACACACACACACACACACACACACACACACACACACACACACACACACCTAATATCACATGAAGAGCAAACTGTATAGGGTGGTGTACATCTAGAAGAAAGTTGGAGGAATGGTTTTTAATATACATTGAAAAGGATCTATAAGGGAAGGCCATCATGACAAATACCTACGGGACTTTTAACTTGAGAAATAACTGTTTACACTATGCCACTACATACATCCTTCTTAACTAATTCCACTTTTGTACATTACATTAAATTCATAATTAATTATAACGATACTATCTGAAGACAATGGGGGAAAAGTAAGGAAAAGGAGGTTTATTATTTCAAGAGAACATAAATTACTTGCAGAAATTGGGATAGGCCTATATTAAAGCTATTTAAATGCAGAACAATTGTACAATTTATATATTACAATGTATGTTTCTGGTTTTGGCCATAGAATGTGAGTTTTTTTACACCTATTTTGTAAAATGTATTTCACTCAATATATTGCATATTGTAACAGTAGTCAATTTATTTTTATATAATAAATGTCGTGCTTCAATATAGTTATTTGAATATGAATAACAATTAAAAGCAAGAATTTTGACTAAATATTTTCTTAGCTATTATTGGGAGGGGGTTTGATAGATAACAACTTTCACGAGTTAAGCATGAAGCATACAATTTGCTGATGAAGATTAGTAGATTGAATTTAAACATGTCAACATCCTTATAATATTAATATTGAATAATTTAATGAATTGATTACCTTTTTACCTAAGACTATATGGTGCAAATGGAAAAATATACATGTACGAAAAGATCTGACATCCCAGAAGCTGAGAAGCCAGATTGAAAAGCTCCATTATGCGTGTTACTATTAAATATGTATCTGGTCTACCTCCTGCCCTTTTTAACCAGTGTCTGCTATGAAGAGAGTATGAGGAGGGAGGAGGGAGACAGGAGGCTGAAAGAGAAGGGCCAATCGATTTCTTCTTATTTGGCTCTTAGGAGTATAATTCTGCCTCTCAGTACAGCTAAATTGACATGTGAGCCAGCATTAGATTAGTGGTTTCCTACATTCTCTCTACACCCTGCCCTGTCTCACCATAACACTCTCTTCCGGCCTTTCTGAGTGCTGTATTTCTTTTAGTGCCTTGCTGTGAACTTTAAATTGAATATTTTTCTCCGTTAGCATGTCGACTTGGTATCAGTATTGTGCATCAGGTACAGTTTTACCGTAACCGTACAGCACAGTAAGCATAAGCAGCAAAAGGCATGTTTCTAGATGCATTGCTTTTTATTAGGCCAAGCATAAGATATGTAAAGTGCAAAGTCAAAGTCATTCAGCAGACATCTTTTTAAGCAAAGCATTTACAAATAAAAATGAAAACAACCATAGCCTTCAATCTATATTGGAGTAGCTACAAAACAACTCAGAGGAAGAAGTGGCACTTTAAAAGGTTCGCCCTCAGTAGTAAACAGTATACTTGGGCAATTTAAAGTGCAGCTTGTCGAAGAAAGCTCACGGAAATTGGCCACAGAAATGTAGTGGTTGACCTTAGTGAAAGATACAATGTATTACAATATATGATATATTACTACTGAACACCAATTGTACTGATCATGAACATGCTGTTACGCGGCTACTGTTGAAATGTCCCCCATGGACCCAGCTCATAAACATGGGATAATTCCGTGATTATTGAATATATTGAAAGATGAAATTGTGTTGAGATCTAAACACCCAAATTAATCCTTAGGGTAAGGATTGAGCTGAGATTAGGGTTTAAACACAACAAGTAAATTTACAAAATGTAAAGCAGACTAATATACAGCAGCGTCGTATGCATTCACCTTATATAAGAGCCCTTACTGTACAATCACTACACTGGCACGTATACATCAAACATTTCAGAATTTGTAGTTCTATGATATAGTACCAACTGAATGGCTTCCCAAAGGAGGCAGTCGAGTTTTAGGTCAACTGTAGAATTTGTAGTTCTATGATATAGTACCAACTGAATGGCTTCCCAAAGGAGGCAGTCGAGTTTTAGGTCAACTGTAGCCTTAATGTTGTCGCTGTGTTTCTATACATGTCAAGAGATTATCCAGGCAAGTTTGCTGTCTTTCTCCAAAAGCACATTATATCTTTAGGTAATACAATAGCAGCTAACACCATGAGAAACAAATGAAGGAAGTCAATATATTCATCAAGTCTCACAACTCAGATATGCATACAATTATCTTGCAGTGATAGTGGAAACCTTTGTTGCCGCAAGAATTGCCAAAAGAGAACCGTGATTCAAATATATACAGAGGAATACAGTTTAGATATTAAACACATATTGTGTTTAATATTTAGCACTTAGATCATGTTTTTTTGTTAGTTTAGCCGTATTTAGTTCTGTTTAATTATGTTGCAGTTTATATCTCTCTCACAAGGTGGGGGGCGGGGGGGGGTCGTCGAGTAACATGGGTTCCAAGAACATATTAGCCTACGGTAATTAGGGACAGGTGTGTTTGTTGGGAAGCAAATCAAGTTTTTATGATTATTGGAAAGGTAGCATTTATTATTCAATCTATGTGTATATAGTTTGTGTTGTTTGTCAATGAAAAGTAAAATTGTCAATATAAAGCAAGGACCGGAGCCAGCGCGTCGGACCTCAGGCAGCAAACGGAGGTAATGGCACGCGTCTTCACGCGATAGCAACTGTACTAATATGTGGCTTGCTGTAGACCTATATCCCAAAACCTGGAGAACTTTTCTGAAGCAGCAATATTATAGGGGTACCCAATATACCGAATATAATGGCACATTCATTCAAATATGTTTTGGCAAACCTAAAAAATCTTTCGACAACTCTTCTTCTTTCTAAAGCTCATTTACTACACTGTAGCATACTATAGTCAAATATTTGTCTGTAATTAAAAAATTATCTTGTCAGCAGCTAACGTTTTTAAGTAACAACAACATATTTTTGTTAAAGCCGTTGCCCATCTGAGAGAGCAAAGTCCAACGAACAGGGGCGTGTCCAAATTAATTGAGGGTCGGCACAGAATAACACAGGGGGGACATTGACCCCCAAAACTCACTTTGTAGAAAGTTGCAGAAAGAATGTATAAATCACAGAATCAACTGGACAAATGACCAACATTGCATTCGATAATCAGTTCACAATCTAGGATGCAAAGAAAAAAATAACATTTTGTAGCGTCATGTAGTTAAAGCACAACCCCTTGCAAATTCAGTAGGGTTGAGTATTTGGGGGACATGTGCTACACCAGGCTGCCCCCTGGAAACGTCCCTGCCTACGACTGTCATGATGACATTAAATATTAAAGCTAATAAGTAGATATGAGACCACTGCAATCAATCTGCCCTCAGAGATTTTCCCATAAAACGATGGCGCTTCTCAGTTTCCCCGGCAGCCGCACTCTACTAGGATGTATTTACCGGCACTTTCAAACAAACCCTGCCACTAATGGTACATTAACTCATCGGTTCCTCCTAAAAGCTCTATGAATTGTATTCACGGCAGCATCAGTTGCAGCTCGCCAGGCTCAGCAAAGTGCCGACGACCACAGCCAAAACCTGCTGGAGGCCTCTCCCTGCGCACTGGGCTACTCCGTCGGGTTCCGACCCCAGTTTCTTCAAGAAGCCATCGGCTTGGTCTATGTAGAGATGCACACACCTCCTGACCTTCAGCTGACCAATCAGCGCCGGGTAGCCGATTTCCACGATGCTAACGGTATCGTCATAGTTATCATCATCATCGTCCAACTGGCTAAAATCTTTCGATGCAGGGGGGAGTGGGTTGGCTGTTGGCTTGTCGGTCTGGTTGGTCCCCAATGGGTTGCTACTCCCCGTTGTGTTGCTACTCCCCAATGTGTCGTTACTCCCCAATGTGTTCTTGCCTGGGCCCTTGTCTGTTGCAATGGGAATGATTGGAGTAGTGGGGGTCTTAACAGTAGGTAACAGGTCCTGCCTCTTCATGCATGTTTTGAAGTATTCAGAAAAAGAGGGCGGGCTGAACACGTAGTCCCTGCTGTAGTCGTCCGCGTCGGTGGAATGCTTGCCGTACTTCTGGTACATGTAATGGTTATAGTAGCGCTCCTCCTCAGGGCTCTGGAAGTGGTTTTTGTGGCGGGGGAACCTACCGAGACCGTAGCCCAGAGCCATGCCTGTGATGACTCCTGCTCCGGCCGCTATTACCGCACCACGCCCAAACCCTTTGGAACTGCTGGACGGGCTGTATCCTATTTTCTGCACCGAGCGGGAGTACGGAGAGCCACCCATGCCCCCGTGGCCGCCGTATCCATAGCTTCCTCCGAAGCCAGGACTTAGGATTCTGTTACTAGGGTTGTAGTTGAGTTGTCCACCCGGGTAGCCTCTGCCACTGTACCCACCTGCTGGGAGTTGGTTAGGCTTGCCGGCTCCCCATCCATGTTGTGGGTATCCATGTTGGTTGGCCGTTGGCCTCCCCTGGTTGGAGTCAGCTTTCTTCGGGGAGTTGCTGCCGGATTGTGACCGGACTTCCTTGGTGGGTTTCTTACCCGAGTTTGCGTTTCCGCGGTTTGATGTGGAGGTGCTGGTTCCGCGGTTGTTGGTTGACTTCCCCCCACCGCTCACCCCTCTCTTTGCCAGGGTCAGATGGACGAGGACCAGGAGGAAGGGGAGACACAGCAGGGCTACTGAAGTCGGCTTCATATCTGCAGCAACAGTTATTGTCACAGAATTAAACACATCACATAGGAAATCATAGATTTCAACCACAAAAAAGCCGGCTGAAGAGAGAGATAAGCCAATGAATCTAGTATTTTGTGTAGACCTATATTGGTTTCGAATTTAGTTGAATGTTGACAGTCAAATAAAAAAGCCAACTTATCCTAAATTAATTTGTTAAAAGGGGCTTATGAAATTACTCATCATGCACATGCCCACAATAGCATACAAATCGCCTGTCATCATACTTCATGCCAATGTCAAGTTGCGACTAGGTCCGTAAATAAATATCCACACGTAATGTAATTTCTGTATTCACCAAAAATCAAGTTACATTAGGTGCGTCCATCGAAACTGCGCATGTTGCGAATTAGGAGTCGGACTATCCTATCTGACATAAGAACACATCAATATAGCATGTCTTAAATTATGATGTAGCAGATCGTTACAAGGGAGGAGTAGATATTGCTTAGTACTGTATAGCCTACCAATGCAATATAAAACTCATTGTATTATTTGGTTTTTCGCCATTCAGGCACGCAAGCGACGACCATCTTGCCATAATAAAAAAAAACAAATGTACATTAATAAACCGTGAATTGACGTGTTCAGAAATGAAAAAAATAAAATAAATCACCACACAAAAAAACAATCTCTTTTTAAGATATCCTCTTACCTTATCAACAGGTGCGACGCGCGGGTTGGTGTTCCCGTTATACTCTGATGTGTGTCCCGGAGCAGTGCCAGGGATAATAGCGCGTGTGTTGTTGGTTGGGTGGAGACACTCGGGATCCGATGACGTCTGATTGGAAGTTCGGGAAATCAACATCACAGGGTTTAGTGTGATTTCCAGGATGTCGCAGGCAAAGATCTCAGCGTGAGGGACGGGTTCGGATGCCCCAGTGTGTTCCTCAATCCTCGGACGCCAGACTTCCGAGTCGAAAGTCGAAGATCTCCCAGCTTTTGGTGCGTTCCTGATGGTGCGTTCCGGAATTCTCGAACGCCAGACTTCCGAGTCGAAAGTCGAAGATCTCCCAGCTTTCTTGCGGAATTTCTCGAAGGCACGCCCCCTTTTGTTTTCACCTTTCGAAAATCTGAGCGGAGACCGAGAGCAGCGATGACGCTCTCAACAACCTGACTGCGCCCGGTGAAGCGATTTCTTTTTTTTGTATTTGTAGCACGTAGGTCATTTTAATGTCAATTTTAAATGCTCTTACACACTTGAATTGATCACATTACTAATTTATTCCGGTCACCAATTTATACATTGCATGGTCTTGCAACTCAGAAGGCTGCGTCCGAGAATTCAGCAACACACTCGGATGCCAGCCTTCCGAGTTGCATGTTTGACGTCACCTCCGGTCTCGGAGCATTCATAGCGTTCCGGTTCGTCTTTGTGATTGTGGCAAGAAATTGGCTAGTCGTTGTTTATTGTTAGCTACATTAGCCTCTTTAGCAAACCAGCCCGAAAACAGCAGAACTTTACATTGCATTACACGCACAGCAAGATCATGTAATGTAGCCTATGTGACCGGAATAAATTAGCAATGTAATCAAGTTTGTAAGAGCATTTAAAATCGACATTAAAATGACCTATGTGGTACAAATACAAAAAATAAAAATCTCTTCATGGGCGCAGCCCTTTTGTTGAGGACGTCATCACTCGTCTACTCTCAGATTTTCAAAAGATGAAGACAAAAAGGGGTCGTGCCTTCGATAAATGCCACAAGAAAGATGATCTTCGACTTTCGATTCAGGAACACACCATTTCTTGCGGCATTTATCTGAGGCACGCCCCCTTTTTGTCTTCATCTTTTGGAAATCTGAGAGTAGACCGAGAGCAGTAATGACGCTCTCGACATAATGGCCTCGCCCATACATTGCATGGTCTTGCTTTGCGTGCAATATAATGTAAAGTTGTGTTGTTTGTTTTCGGGCTGGTTTGCTAAAGATGCTAATGTAGCTAACAATAAACAACGACTAGCCAATTTCATGACACAATCACAAAGACGAACAGGAACGCTATAAATGCTCCGACACCGGAAATGACGTCAGTTGGCGGGCTGAGGATTCAGCCCTCCGTGTTCCTGAATCCGAGGATTCAGGAACACACCATGAGACCCAGATCAGACTGGCTGTTTCACTTGATGGATTCAATGATTATTTTCCTTGATTCAGTTTGCGTCGGTCAGTTCGCCCAGAAGGGTCGTTCAGAATCGTTCGTTCGTTTGTTCAGTCGAGTTTCCGGTAGTGGTGAATCGAATCATGGAATGCACGGTTCTCAGCTGAGTCAGTCACTCAGCTCCTCCCTCGTAGTAGGCCTACTCATTCTCAAACGATCGTGGAAGTCTGTCATCAATCAGCACAACATTACAACTTTAATAAACGCAGCGGGATGGGGGAGGGGGTTAGTTGATTTTTGGATGTTTAACAGCAAGATAATCAGCAAGATAATATAGACCTACTTGATTTAGCAATGATGGTGGGGGCCCCGGGTGGAGAACAAGACAGATTGACGACACATTCAAATATTGTATTAATCTTGCATGGCACAGAAAGTACAAAGACAGCATGCATTTACCATTTCACTGATATTGAATCTTGTATGCTTGCTCACTAAGCCTCAATTCCCTCTTCACCACTCACAGTCAGTGAACGAACAGCGAGTAAGTGGGTGTGGGAGGAGTCGAGTCTGAGAACGAACGAGACGAACGAGAGAAGAATTAGTTCGGTTCATTCTTTTTAAAGATTCGTTCATTCGAACTGATTCGATCTCGAACGACCCATTACGACGCACTGCCATCTGGTGTCCATGGGTATAACAGCTAGGACTATGTGGGTTATCAGACAGATCATATTCAGATCATATTCACAAATAAACAATATATACCAACTTGGATCCACGAATAGGAACAAGAATCTGTACACATGTGACGCTCCATCCTCAGTTTGAAATAGCCTGGTCAAAAAAAAAAGCAGGGCACATGTTTTCATCATGATTTTAATCACGTTAATCTTGCTCTTCCGTCACTCAAACAGCCATTGAAAAGGTAAGATAATGAACAGCATTGTATGGGTCCGCACAGGAACAGCGAAACGGAGTAGCCATGTCATGGAGTGGATTTAAGAATCCGTTGAGGAGAGGACCGCCGGCTCCCAGAAACAGACAAGTCGGGCAACGAGGCTCGGGGTAACAGTGGCTTGGCCTAAAATATAGCAGAAGAACCAACAGATTTTTCTCCTAATCAGAATTTATTTAAATTATGGGAGGGGCAAATAGTTTGAACCTAGAGTGGTAAATAAAGTAATACTTGGTTGAAGAATAAATCCAGGTTTTTTAACAATAGCCTTATACATTTATGAGGGGCAAGTGATTAAAACAAATATTGATATAAAGAAAAGCTTTTTCTTTGTACAAATAATTGATAATCTGGCAGTTTTTGATAACTAAAACAGAGGCTGCTCAGATCAAGGAGTTAAATTTGGCAACCTGTCGTTCTACCTAGTAGTAGATGATCACTGTCCAACAATCGTTGGCTGTCATTAAATGAAATTATTTGCAAATATATTTGGTGGAGTAAGAAGAGAAAATGTCAAAGTGTGTCATAGCAGCAAGGCACCTTGGGCCTTGGTTTTAAAAGTAATTAAAAGCAGTGCAAAGTTAAACAGGGTCGGGGAATGGGGCTCCAACTTAGCCTGGCTAAAATATTGCCCCCCATTGGCCAGTTCAACGGTTAGCATATGAGAAAGAACGGCAAGGAAACAATTTCAATATGCCCAAGGCAAGGAGCCAACAGACTATTTTCAGAGGGGTAAATAAATCGTTTCTGGATTAAAGGAATCTGACCAAATCAAAACGCTGAAGATCATACCACACACACATGGGAAACCATACGCATACATGGTTATGTAATAACAAATGCAAATGTTCTTCTCGTTCATTTGAATAAGCAAAAGTAATTAACGGTGATTGGAGATTAATAGGGATGTCATATTCTGCTTTCAGTATTTATATTACAAATAAAAACGCATTTCTAGTTAAATTGCTCCAAAAATAAACAACTCCTTATCCTCAATACGATTTGTTACAATGAGTGTCTTGCATTTAATTGCAGTCATTGCTTGTCAAGTATCTTCAAATAAAAACCAAAATTAAAGTGGAAGGATCGTAGCATTAAAACACAATATAACAATGTATTTTCCAGTACAATAGCCGAATTCTGCAGCATGTCAGTTCAACTGGTAACACGACACATCTGTACATGACAAGAGTTGTGGAGTGATTTTTCTCAACAATATGCATAGACAAACAGTATGCTTCCAATATTAATTTAAGCCAGCCAACACCAAATAAATAATCCAACTTTATTTGTCCCTGGGCCATCCAAACCGAAAAGTCATCAACTGGCAAGTGGTGATTTGTGATCAATTTGTAGTAGATTCTCAAAATTTGAAATAGCTTATTCACTATTGGGACTTGGCTTCATTCACAATTTAGCACATTAAAACTATAAAGGGAAGGACAGCCACAGATCACTATTGAATTTAAAAGTTAAAAGCAGCCTATTCGGGGAAGGAATCTCCCATTACTATACCAGACTATATGAATCTGGGCTGAAAGGGTAAAAACAATTTTCCTTTTAAGTTCATGGAACCTTTACTTAAGAACATTTTAGATAGCTGGACAGCACACTGTACAGAGCAGCTGCTGCATTTTCGGACCAAGAACAATATACAGGGTATTTACAAATATACAAGGAGAGGCTGGGCTTATCAAGACCACATCCAGCAAGACTGAAACCATCACGCTCTAGTCCTCTCCTCCTAGGTCAAATAAATCAGTTTGGTCAATGCATTGTTTCAATTGAACAGAATGCAAAAAACGTTATACTGCATAAAGTCAAAGCAATCTGCTACTGATGGGCAAGTAAGGTGTGTGTGCCTATCCCTCCCAGGGTGAGCGAGCGTCTGGGAGGGTTAACCAGAGCTGGGGGTCAGTGGAGAGTCCCTGGCATCGTTAAAAAATGCCAATGACAGAGAGAAACTCTGGAGAACGAAACATTAAAACTGGAGAAGAGTGTGTTCCACTGAGGTTGTCTGCATAAGAGTTAAGGCATGGAGGAAAGGGGTGGGGGGGGATGAGACGTCTAATGGCTGAAGGCTTTGTGTTGAAGATCCCTGTAGGCATGATGGTCCATCACCACATCCATGTCTGATCCAAGTCCTGATGGGCGTCTTTAAACACCATTAGCAGTCATCTTGCTCTTCTGGGATAATTCTGTGGCTGCTTTTGCCTGTAGGAGAACATAATAGACAATAAGGAAGACTAAGTTCAGGTCAAAGAAGACTTTTTCTTAGAATCTTAACAGAATCCTGTTTCTATCGGTCCCATTAGAGTCTGACTAAACCTATAGATTGGTATGTCTTGTCGTCTACTTCAAAATGACATCATTGTTCAAAAAGAAAATCTGACCAACCTAGGCAGATAGATTTTACTCACATAATCCTTGCTTAGAACCTTAAGATACACCAACGATACACAAACTCACGATTCGGTTTGTATCACGATTTTTGACCCACGCTTCGATATATCCCACGATTTTTTTAAATTTAAAAAGCATTTTATTTCAACAACACTGAGGGCTATATAACAATTAACTTAATGTAACATTTAATAACAAAAAATTTGGAAACACTGAACAGATTTGAAACAGAAAGAATACTATTAACAATACTACCAAAGATTGCAGTTGGAGGATGCTTGCAGGTAGGCAAAAACCCTCAACTAGTTTGTTGGTTTAGTCAAATATCCTATTATCGCTTCTTATTAGGCTATGTAGCTTAAATAATGACATAATCAGGCCGTATAGAATGCAACATGTTTAATAGCCTAACTTTCAATAGATGGGAAAAAACATGAACGTCTAACATGAACGTCGCAATAACTAGGCATAGTGTTACGAGTAGCGCATGTGCGTGCGCGAGAATGGCAGTGTGCGTATGTTTGTGTGTGAGTAACGTCAGCGAGTGACGAGAGCGAGGAGAGTAAGTGGTAGCGTGTGTGTCGAGTGAAGAAGCGAACGAGTCCGGTAGAATAAAGTACCCATCCTGTCAATAATCGGTGGCCGCTTCATTCCGACCTATAAGCAGACCAACTGCCGGTCAAATCACACAAACAATAGAGAAAGGGATCACACAGGCAATTTTTTTCACGCTTGGCCCACTCTGGATAAATGTCGTTCATATCGCATATGAGGACTTCGACGGCTGTGGAGAAGGAATGCAATCCTACGTAGTCACGGAGAGCTGTCATCACAGAGGGCATCTCGTCGCATACTTACGGCATCGATAAGAGGGGGCGGTGTCAGCAGACTTATTATTTAGACAAATTAGCAAATTTCAATCGGACAATTTGACCGGAGAGTTAGAAAGGGCATATCGCGCATCTGCCTTCTCACACCGCGAGACAGGTTCTTGGCTTTGAGTGTCGTGATTTCGGTTTCATTACGTGTATAGTTACAGCCCTAGTCCTCACCTTTATGAACCTGTTATTATACATTTATGATATTAACAAAGTGCTCACTTAGGTTAGTGTTTTTCTGGGCTACTAGGGCATAAGACATAAGCCTGTGGGATAACGAAGACCAATAGAAGCAGTAGCCAAGTGTGTTACCTAAACCAGGCTAACATGGAATACTCAGTCTAGATGTGCATGTTTGACCCACAGGGTCAAGGGTAATTTACCTGGAGCACCTCAGCAGGAGTTAACGGTTTGCTTGACACCAAGGAAGGAGCTTTGTCGCTCAACTCCTCCACCTTGGTTGAACAGAGAGGGAAAGATGTATTACAACTCTGAATGGAGGCGTTGTAAGAGTCTATTTGCCATTTTATATTTTGTATGATTGGATTCAGAGAAACTGGTTTATAAAAACAAGATTTTGGTATCTCCGTACATGATATGCTTTTATTTTCTTATTTCTTTCAGGGATAAACAAATGTATAAAAGTGTGAATCTGAAATTTTAGAAACAATATATTGTTTTTACACCAGACAGTACCTCCAAATGTGGAAATGTGTACATTTTTGGGTCCAGCATCTGATATCACTTAAATGGTGATTTTGCAATGACCGTGGGGTGAACTTTAAAGTTCCCACCTCTTCAGGGAGTCAGCCGTACTTACCGGTCTGTCTTTGATGACCAGCGCTGGATCAGTCAGCACGTCAGTTTTGGCTGAGGTTGTTTTCGCCGAATTCTCTACTGGAGGAGTGACTTTCTGCAAAAACCAAACCAGTAGAGAAAGTGTCAACAACAAAGGGCAGATTGAGAGAGACGAAGAGCACATGATGATCATCCCCACAAGACAACGGTTAATCAAGGCCTGTGCCGTGGGATTCTAACCTCTAGTTTGGGGACTGGGGGGATAACGGGGGCTTTGGGTTTGAGGTCTGTCAGGTACATGGCCCGGGAGAGCAGGAGTAGGGATGGAGGTACATTTTCCTTCAGGTGCAGGTCGATCCACTGGTGGGGGAAACATAAGATGGTCACACATTGGTGGATTTCAAAGTAGGCGGCACGTGGCGAAGCATCCTAAGAATCAAATCCTACTTAAAATATTTAATATTTAAAAGTCCCAGTAGACCTTAATGCAATAAAGCGGAGCTTCAATCATAATGTGTCACAAACAGTGAAAACCAGCCCCAGCAGACAATACGCCTCACCTGCTGCATCTGCTGACGAAGCTGGTCAGTGGTCAGACCCAGGGACCTCATACCCCGACTACGACATGCTGCCTGCAGCTCTGACACACTCATAGCGGGTACGCCCTCCGTCGCAATCATACTACAAATACATAAACAGAGAAGGGTCAAGACTGGTCAGATGCTTAGCCTGAGAATTAACTCAACCAGAATCATGTTCCCTAGTGAACCTTTTATCTTGCATTTCCTTCAGAACACCCAGATAGGCAGACCATAAGAGGCAAGGCTGCATTTGTGCCAAGCAGAATCTAACCACAGTTCTCAACAGTAGGTCCCCACCCCATAGTACTTCCTGTTTTGATCACATCGGCCTTCTCCTTTTCGTGAACATCTACCTTCTTCCGCGTCACACACAACCACTCGGGACCCACCTCGTCGTCCTCCTTGATGTTCCGCAGCTGCATCATCAGCTGGAAGCGCAGCAGGTTATTGGTGCCGATGGGCTGCAGCTCCAGCAGCTTGCACAGTGCCACCAGCTGGGGGCGCTCAAGGTGCTCCAGGGTCAGCTCATCCTCAAACAGCTTGGAGAACTTCACGATGTCCTTGGTGGTCGGCTGCTCTCCCGTGGTGTCCTCACCTTTAGATTCAAATGATAGCAGAGTACCACGATAAAGAGAACAACAAATAATATCAAAGACGTTTTATAAATGGCTCCCCAAGGCAGGCTATTATGTCTGACGGACGAAGTATCAACGCCCCCTCTGAAACGGGAACATGTTATCTGGATGAGGCAACTGGTTAAAGATTGATAGAGAAACGAAGCGTCTCTAAAGCAGAGGCACGACGAGTAGTCTAATGGAAGAGCCAATCAAAGCATGCCGGGAAAATGCAATAAGTAAAAGATTAACGCTTTACCTTTTGCACATAAGTGGAGAAGCGCTGCGTCTCGTCATCTGTCAGAGCCTTGGCCTTATTTCTGCGAGCCATCTCGGCAATGGTTTCCTGGAGGAACTTGGCCAGCTCCAGCTTAGCAGCAAGGCCCTTCTTCTGCTTCTCTTCCTACAAACAGAGCAGAGGGCCTGGGTTTTAGTTGAAGCCAGTTCGTCCTGGTGGGATTGTATAGTGTCGTAACACATCTGATCAGTGGTTCCCAAGCACTGTATGGTCAAGGCCTTAGCAACATAGGGCCCCGCCTTGACTACCAATGTATTAAAAATAATAATTGTATGTATGGTATATATTATATATAATGTATATATATATATATATATATATATATATAATATATATATATATATATATATATATATATATATATATATATAATATATATATATATATATAATATATATAATAAATCTTTTATTTTTAATAAATAATTTTTTCATTATAATGTAACAAAGTACAAAACTCTCGTATGGAAAGACAACATACTTCCATCAGGTGCCAAAAGATAAAGATAAATAAGTGCATCTGTAATACTGTTAAATCATCAAACAATATTCGAGACATAAAAGCGTTTTGAATGGAGCGCTTTATGGCCTAACCCTAACCCTCCCAGAAGACTGCAGGGTCACGAGACAAACCCACCGCAAGACCAGCTTGTGTCCTGTATTTGACCTGTACAAAGTGTCTACTTCTAAACAATGTTACCAGCACTGGTTCATTGAAGCATAGTGCTGATTTAGCTTTCACAAATAACTCTTAACAGCCAATGACTGTTCTGACTGAAGATACTTCTCTACAGTCCAGGGCCACCAGCCAGTTTCAACATGACTCATAATTATACTTGTAGAAGTCTACTTTGCCACGTGAAACCATCTATAAGAAAAGAAACCAACTCTGAGCTTTGGAAGTAGGCAGAGCACAGATTGATACTATTTATACTACCAGAACCATCTTCTCATCGTTAACTGAAGAAGCCCTGATCACACAACGATAACACGATAAGCAACATCAACCCAGCAGGGACTTATTTGGATTGCAGTCCCCTGGGGTTTTACACAGCCTGTTCAGGGCCGGAATGTTGCCTTTATCCCGCCGTCTTTCGTTCTGTATAGAATGTACAAACACCGAATCGGGGGCATTACTGTTTACCTCCCTCAAGCCAGCAGCAGGGAGGAGTTTCATAGCAGAAACTATGGCTGTGTGAAAGGGGTGAACCGGCATTGCAGAGAAGGGGGTGACGTTACATGTCAGACCCACCACCAGGGGATTTAAACATCGCAAGATGTCTATGGCATCTGGGGTCTGCGCACCTTTCTGCCTCAAACTGCTTTCTGCTTCTTTCAATTTCTCCTCCCAGTGTATTTTATCTCTCAAAACCACTGCTTGAACGAATCCACAAACTGTAACGCAACTTTGCTTGCGTTTCAAGAGTTGCTTAAATGTGCAACTCAAGTTTACCTGCCATCATTGTTGTTTAGACAGCCGGTAAATTATAAGTCACACACCGACGCTGTCACAACTCTTATTCAAGGAACGCATGCATGTTATGTAAAAGGAAACACAATGAAACATTACTCCGGCTTCGTTTGGTGTTGTGTTAAAAAGCAGACATAATGAAACACTTGACACTTCTTTACGTTGATCTCTGTATAAAAAGGGGCTAATGAGAGGGAAAGAGTGAAAACAATACGTGATGGAGTAGCTGCCTGCAGATTTCTGCATGATGACGTTTAAGCAGCCATTTCAAAAAAATGACAACCATACAAAATGTGTTGTGGGGGCTGTGCAAATGTAAACATGCCTTTTTTGACTCCGTTTCGAAGGTGGATGGCAGCATCTCTGGGAAGAGCTTGAGGAAGACGGGCAGGAGGAACTCCATGAAAGGAACGATGATAAAGACCATGAAGGGGACAAGGCGGAACAGGTCTGCACAGGTCCTCAGTAGCTGGGAAGAAACGGGGACATCAGGAGCCGTGAATAAACAGATCAGCGGATGAATAATAATATTTCACCCAAGGCATAACAACCCAGAGCTACTTTGTTCTGGGATAAGAGACAAACTGTGTCTAGAGTGAAATGAAAACAAATGATACTCTCCCAGCTGTTGATAATAACACTTTTCAATACGCACACAAAACATAATCTAAAGTTGCTTGGTACATACGCTTCTCTATCTACTGTGCTGAGTGTGTATGTATTTGTTATCGTTTTGGGGGCTGTGACTGCAAAGTGACCCATTACAGTGACCTGAAATGAACCCAGATTGATTTAGTGTATGCAATAGACTTTGGTGTTAGCTGAAGCATCAGGGAAATAACTATCCCTTCCGTCTTTGGCAGATTGAGGGGAGGGAAATTTAGGCCAACAATAGTTCCACCATTAGATCATCAACTATAAACAATAATTAATCATTATGGAGGAACAGTCTCCTTAACTATTCATCCTTTAAGTCTAAATAACACTTAAAATACACAAATAGTGTCAGTTTGGAGTAATCAACAATAGATAAAATAAAAAATTGTTGTTAACATCAATTGAAAGAAGAATATAACCTAGCTTGTAATTAGATTTGGATTTAGAACAAGTAGATTTGTGTCACACGAAATGAAGGAACAGGGCTACAGGGAAGCCAAACTAATGTTCTGGTTCAAGAGTCCTATGTTTTTAAAAGTCTCAGTTTAAAGGGATCTAAAACACCCAGGGGTGTGGCCCCTACAGGTAAATGTACTGAGGGTTATGCATTTAAATAAAAATGGATCCGTTTGGATGTTGCCCGAAACTGTAACTTGATGGGTGAAAGGCGCGAGGGGACGGGCTTGGGTGTTGAGGAGAGTTTGGTTTCTAATTAAAATGTGTACACCCTTTGGTATTGGCCCCTGGCTTAAAACCGCAGAGTGCATATTTTACAGCTATGGCCTAATGACTACCAAATAAATTAACTTAATGAAGAAATTCTTTGAAAGTAGGAACCGTAAGGTTCATTTGATGGCTCTGGGCCAGTACTAAGTAAACTTAAGTTAGTCGACCCAAATCACTGTCCTGATCAGGCCAGTCCTTAAAATGATTAAACATTTGCGCTGTAAAGTAAACCCTCCAGTGTTGATTAACGGTGAATGTCAGCAGCTTGTTGTGTTAGATTAAATAAATGATTCAAGATTTGTAATATTAAAAGTCTTTGGTTTTGCGGTCCAACAGGGTTAACTACCACTTTGGTTCCTCTTACCCTTCTTCTCTCCCTGCGTGTGAGCAGCTGTCCATGCAGGAGCCTCCACACCATCCGGCCCGCTATCGTGGTGTCGATGCCCAGCAACCGGAAGCCGTTGTAGTAGTGCTTCAGCTCGTCCACGACTCTCTGGTATAGAGTTTTCCTCAAAGCCTTTTCCTGCGCTGGAGAGACAGCCGGCGCCGCCGCCGCTGATGATGTTGTTGTTGTTGTTGTTGCCGTGGCAGCTGGAGTGGGGTTTGGCGGTTGTTGGGGTGGAGGTGGGGGAGTGATAGAGTCCTTCACGGAGGCTACCTGTGCTGGGGCAGCAGAGGCCTTGGTGCTCCCCTGTTCCTGCTTGGTGTCATTGAACCATACTGTGGAGCTGTGCAGCGAGCGGGCCAGCAGCGCAGAGGTGGGAGTGCGATGGGGGGCGAGGGTGCGGGAGCAGCGGGGGTAGGTTGAACAGAGGCGTCTGAGTGGACATGGTGATGCAGGGCTGGGTGGGTCGATGTGAAGGTAGGCTTTAGATGGGAAAGAGGTGCAGCTGTGCCTTATATAGGACCCTCTGTGGACAGCAAAGGGAGAAAGTGTTATTTGTACTGAATAAGTCTGTCGTTATTCATTTTGTGTAAGGTTTCAGTCGGTATAGATAGCATTTTTTTCCGATTGGCCACTTATTTACCTCTTCATTTATATGCTACTTAAACTAGTAGCAAAGCACAAGCATTTCCTTACACCAAATAGAACTTAATCGAATGTAATAAGGGATCAAATTTACATCAATACAAGATGCTATGCAAATAAAGATTTCTGCAAGACACAATTTATAGTATCTCACCAGCTGCAGAACATTGGTCTCCACTAGGTTGTGTTTGCAAACAACACAGTACATTATAGGGAACCTGCAATCCCCATTTATTAGAGGTCGTCACTATTACTACATTTTATTAAGTTAGCCTCATGAAACACATTGACAAACGTCACGGAGTACTGTAGAACCATTTGATCAGAAATACATACCTCGATCTGGTAACAGCAAGGAGCACCTGTGAACTATAAACCGCCATGGCAGCAACAGGTTACGGTCTTCTGTGAAAGAAAGTTGGTTTTTTTTAATTGACTTGCTTTACTACAACAGTGATCATATGCTCAAAAAGCCCAACCAAAACATGTGCACGTTGAAGCCACCATGGGACAAAATACTACAGGCTGTACACGGTTATAACATGCGTACTCAACCCATGTACAAGGAGCCTGCGTCCGCGTCACGTGTACTAACGTAAATAGACAAGAGCGCACGCCGATGGTCTACGATACACGATTCATGTGGCCAGCAAAATACTCAGAATGCCTTCTAAGGAGTACGAATGTGAAATGACACAAAACTACAAATAAACCAACACCTTTGATTAAATGCGTTCGGGATTAGTTGACACTTGCGAAATAGTAACATACTAACGTTACATAACCCTCACTCACTCAGTATTTCCGAGATCACATATCATTTATATGTGATTGGGTTGTCGGTCTCGCATAACAGGTTCATAACAAGTGCCGAGTGGCTGGTTATTCTGGTAGTTTCGTGCTCAGAGCTGGCTAGCGAACAGCTGAAAATGGAGGTTGGTTGATGACGAACCTCCGGCTTCGATGGCCCGGCTATGGCTGCCGACTGTGGGTTGTTGCGAGGCCTCTGCGTGAGACTTCAACAAAATAATCCATTCACCGCCGACGCTTCGATTCAAGAGCCTCGAGGAATTTACCGACTGCCGTGATGTCAAACCCATTTACAGTATGATGAAAGAGTGAGGAAACGGGTAAAAAGTCTCTAGTCCACAATGTCCTTCCAGGCGGCGCGGCTCGAGCTGCTGCACTAAAAAGGTCACGTGCGTGAATGTTGTGCACGCAGGGATCAGGCGAGGAAAGTGACGTTGTTGCCAACAGCCAATCAGAAGACCGGCACATCTTACCGCATCTTGGTCGCTTTGTATATTATATTCTCTTTAATGTGTACAAAATAAGCAATGCCCATCATATTATGAATAAGCATTATTCATTTTTTTACAATACTGACTAGGATTGTGGTTAACTAGTTCGGTGGTTTATGTTAATCCGTAATGCAGTTTCATCTTCATTAAAAAAAGAAAAAATATTTCACGATAGATTCTACATAGTTAGTTCATTTTTTAGTTGCTACGCATGCATATTTTAACACCAGTGGCATTTAATTTCGTTTATTACGAATTGCATTTCGACCAAAACCACACATCCCGACGTGTGGTCGGTGGCCCCTCCAGTCGAGCCTGTGCTGATTCGAGACCGACAAGGCCCAAGCCGGGGTGCTTTTGTTACACCGAGGAAGAGGGAGCTGGAATATTTGAAGGGCTATAGGGGGCGAGAGTTGTGCATATTTTCCCCACCGAGGATCTCTGCGAAATGCCAAGCCACCAGATTCAGGAAGAGTCGAGCGGCAGGATTTGGTAGCGACCATACCGTAAACCCCCCTCCAAAGCCAAACGGAGAGGCCTGCGCGCTGTCAATATTCTCCGTTTTTTTGTATTTTTTTTTACGGTTCATACAGATTGTACGAGGAAGAGACACCTGGTGTATGTGTTTAGAATGGGACACGCTGAAGGTATTGACACCTTTTTATTTTACTGCATCCTGACTCTGTGCGTTTGTGTGTGCCCTGTGTTGCTTTTTGTTCAATGATACACGCGTGACCCAAATGGATGTATTTATCCATCGAATCGTATTTAGTAACCTTAGCATATTTAGTCGAACCAGGGATAGAGGTGTTATCACAGGCAGCACAGAATTTGATTTAAAGTGGTATAGGCAGCCATATTGGCAACAATATAGCATAGCCAACGTTAGCTTCCTTTCATCTTGTTTGGTCTCGTATTACTATCGAAGATAAATCGCCAACCATTTCGACACGTAGCCGAATACACCAGCACCTCATTACCATTTTAAACTCACAAGGACATGGGGAACGTTACTGTGTTTTTTTTGTGGGAAAAACAATCTCGACCATGCATGGTAGCAGTCGGCTAGCCAGTAACATCGCAGTATAAAATCGTTCAGTGCAACATTCTGACTGGGTTGTTTTTGCACAGTCGCTACAATGATCCAAACATATATTATTGCCACTTAGTAGTAGTATTATTGCACATGTAGGTAGATAGTGCACTTTCAGCCGACACCTTTTAGGATATGTTTACATTCCCGTTATTCGATGTGAGGAAGGCGACATGGCAATCTGTTAATAAAGTGCACTCAGATCGCATCACGTTTAATTAACTGTTTTGATAGACCAATCACAAGAAGGATATAAATCACATTAGTTTCGTTTATTAGAAAAAAAAACATTGGATAATCTGTAGATGAATGTATGATTGTAATGTATCATACATGGTTTGTCTTTCTGCTCAACATATCCTTTATTTTTTGTCGAGACTATTACTAAAATACCCTACTGTTAAAGAAGATTGATGTGAATGCTGATTTTTTTTAAATGAAGAAAATGAAGCAAAACTTATTTTCTTTCTTTCACAACAATGAGTTATCCCTCACTAAGTCACTTCAATGTTTCGCCATCTGATTCCATCATGGTGATAGTGTGATAGGAAGTTACCCCGGGACATATTCTTTTAGGAGAAGCTGATGGCAGCATCTTTAAATCCTACCCACCTACTCATTCAATGTCTCTTCACCTCTTAATTGTGCCATTTTATATCTTGCAGGTCCAGTCAGAGAAAAAGACAGTTAAGGATGCAGGAGCACAACAATGGATTTCTCCTTTTCTTTCATGCAAGGGATCATGGGAAATACAATTCAGCAACCCCCTCAACTAATTGACTCAGCCAACATCCGACAGGAGGGCCCCTATGACACCGGTAGTGACCCGGGTGAGGATGGAGGTCCTTCCTATGACGCTGCCCTGGAAGCAGAGTTCTCCTACCCCCCCTCGGCCTCAGAGGACATGCCCCAGGTGTCCAACGGTTACCCCCCTGGCCTGGGCATGTTTGACCCCCAGACCAAGTTCTCCATGTACTCCCAGTTCCCCAATGGCTCAGCCAACGGCTATGGACCCATAAGGGGCTACGGGGAGCACGGCCTCCTGTCAGGGGAGGGGACGGTGCTGCGAGGCCCCGGCCTCCAGGAGAGACCGATGTCTCCTGTGTCCCCACCGTTGCCCGCGCATCATCCGAACCTCCTGCACCACTCCCATCACCCTCACACGCTCCCTTACCACTCCAGCCTCCCGCATCTCCAAGCTCACGCTCATCCACACACCCAGAGCCCCCCGCCACACCAGTCACAGCATCATTTGTCCCATACCCCTCACATTATGACTCACACACTCCCGCCCCCGCCTCCTTTACTCCTGCCTCCCTCCACGCCACCCCCTTCCTTGGTGGACGGCGCCCCGTCATGCCTACCCCACCACACCCCATCGACGGCTCACAGCGGGGTGCTGAAGAAGACCAACTCCCCGGAGATCAAGTTGAAGATCATTAAGACGTATCAGAACGGCAAAGAGCTGTTTGAGTCGGCTCTGTGCGGGGATCTGCTGCAGGAGTTGCAGGTAGCGTGTGCGAGTGCTTTTCAGTCTGCATGCTCTTTTGTATGAGGTAGCATTAAAACGGCGACATTTGTCATCTTTCCTGAGCCGTTTCTTCTGCTGCCTTCTTCAGGAGGAGACGCAGAAGGACCAGGTGACGCAAATGCAGCGCAGGAATGAGAGAAAGAAGGAGAAGAGGAAAAAGAGTGCCAGGCTGCAGGTACAAGTCCAAGAAGAGGGGTTGGACTTGGACCTGCCCCAGGACAGTCCCACAGACCAGACGGAGACGGAGACGGAGACAGAGACCCAGGTCCAGCTCCAGCCAACAGAACCACCCCTGGCTCAGACAGAGAGGCCTCCGAAGACTGTTATCAAAGCTGAGGCAAAGACACCGAAGGCAAGTGTAGCTCAAATAGCTCGTTTAGATTTCAATACATGTTAACAAATTAATGAATGTTCTTTTTTTTTTTTCTGATTTTGTTTAATTCCTCCTATTAGGTTCCAAAGGTCCATCATCCCTCTGTGATTCAAGAAACCGGGTTCTGTAAGGAGTTTGTCATTGGGGATCTGGTCTGGTCCAAGGTGGGCACCTACCCCTGGTGGCCCTGCATGGTCTCCTCGGATCCCCAGATGAAAGTACACACACGCATCAACACCAGAGGTAATGCCCCACACGTTTTTACACATCTGACTATTCCTTATAACTTCCTTGCACGAGACTAGATCATTGGGACCTTTTGGCCTTCTATATATACTGTATATGGGATAGGTTACATGGAAATGAACGGTACATAGACTGGAAAGCGGTATGTCTGCATCCTGCTGACCTTTCTCTGTGTTGGTTCTGATGCAGGTCACAGGGAGTATCATGTGCAGTTCTTTGGTAGTGTGGCAGAGCGAGCATGGATCCATGAGAAGAGGATAGTCATCTACCAGGGGGAGCACCAGTTTGAAGAACTACAAGCCGAGACACTCCGGAAAACCAACAACCTGGCAGAGAAACACAAGGTACAGCAGTTACTTATTAATGCAATTATTAATCCTGGTAATAGCAGTGTCGTTACAAATGGTGTGAATGGAAACCTGTGCAGGCCTGACCGATGGGGGGCGTATGATAGCCCCTCCCAGTAAGATATGACCCCTGTTTCCACGCAGCTGCTGAAGCCCATCCCTCAGAGGGAGCGCGCCCAGTGGGAGGTGGGCGTCGGCCACGCCGAAGACGCCTTCGTCATGACCAAGCAGGAGCGCATCGACAACTACACCTTCATCTACGTCGACCCGGACCCCAACCAGCCCCCGCCCGCCAAGAAGCCCCCCCCTGCCAGACCGGAGAAGCGGACTCAGCGGTCCGCCTCGGCCGCCAAGAAGGAAGAGGCGGGAGTCACGTCGCCCGCCAGAGAGCCGGCGCCGCCGGCGCCGCTGTCCCAGCAGCCCCAGCAATCCCATCAGCCCCAGCAGCCACGCCGGCAGCTGCCTCGCCGCCAGTGTAGCATCCAGAACGCCAGCGACGGCACCAACCCCCAGGCCTCGTCGGACGGAGAGAGGGGCGGCAAAAGGGCAGACCCCAGCCCAGCCGGCTCCCAGACCCCAGAGACGGCCTCGGAGGCGGGGACCGGGCCGGAGTCCCCTCCCCCCGTCCGGGCCTGGAAGACTGCGGCGGCCAGGAAGCTGCTGCCCCTCTCCATCACCATGAAGAAGCTCAACGTGGAGATCACCAAGTGTGACTGGCCTCTCCTGCAGAGGAAGGTGGTACCCTCGCCCAAGCGGGAGCGAGAAGAAGAGGAAGAGGAGGAGGAGGAGGAGGAGAAGGAGGAGCGAGTGGAGGGGGAGGTCCGGCAGCCCGACCTGGGATATTGTTCACCGGAGGTGCGTGTGAACGGGGCAAGTTTTTCCTTCTTTTGACGTTTTTTTCCGCTTCTCCCACCACACACACACACACACACACACACACACACACACACACACACACACACACACACACACACACACACACACACACACACACACACACACACACACACACACACACACACACACACACACACACGATCCATAATTAATCACACAGCTGCATTTGTTGACAACGCAAAATGCGAAGGCATGAATGAATCATCCACCAACATAATCATATGTTTGATCGACAAAGTGAGTTATTTGATGCTTCTAGGTGGTCGCTTTTTATTTTTTTATTTTGTGTCACTCAAAGAACGGCCCTATCCTTCACCGTCCCTTCCCCTCCCCCCTCGGTTCACATCACTATGCATTTGAGCTAATTTGATTTGAAGTAATCTGATCAGAATAAGAACAGACATAATACCGTCAGACACGACGCGATAGGAACGGATCATTTCCCAAAGGCGTGGCAGCATTTTCTGACGTTCTGGATGTCTCCATAGCAGGACTGTGGTGCTAAACCTGAACCAAGCCCGGAGGAAGAGGAGGAGGAAGAGGCTGAAGAAGCAGAGGAGGACAGGGAGGAGAGGAGGGGCTCCCCTGCCAGTCAGAGGAGTGAGGAGGGAGGTATGCACCCCACCTCATCTCCCGGCTCCCATCACAGCAGTCCACCAGGTATCAAAACCTAAAAGCATTTTGTATTTGACGTTAATGAAAGTCATACAGGCAGTCCTTGCAGAATTTCTTTTGAAGTCATGTTTGATGTATTATGGGGTAGAAAAACCAGGGGTAATGTCAATCCTTGGGTTCAAGGTAAAGACGAATCTGCACTTTGCAGCTTTCGTGAATTTGAGGAAAACTTGTTTTGTGAAATTTGAAACTGATGGAAAAATTCTTGCCAGCATAATATTTGATTTTAGTGGAGCATGATCAGGGAAAGACACACTGGAAGCATTAAACAAGCATCTTTATGAGAGAACCAAGGTTCATGGTCACATTGTAGGCACAAACTAAGAATAGAAAGAAAAACTAACCAAAGAGGGGCTATCATAAAAATGAAATGTTTGTTATGAACCAGTTTCTTTATGAACCACCACATTATATGTGATAATATATATAGAATACATTTTTCCATGACATTTCCTCCCTTTTAGATCTTAAGATCAACACTATAACAGATTGAAAGAGGTCATAATTGGAAAATTTATTGTGTGAACAGTAATGGTCATAAATTAACTCTTAAGTAGAGTAGGTCTAAATTATATCTATATATATATATATATATATATATTTAAAAAATGAAATGTATGATAACTCTAATGTTTTCATTGTGTGTAAATATTTTAGAAACAGACATGTTATAAAACATGTTAACCCGTTATTAACCCTTTTAGCCATGGGGGGGAAAAACTAATGCGAAAAAGGAACTAACCTTGAGAGGTGTAACAGAGTTGGTATTGCTAGAGGACTTGAAAAAATGAATACTTACGCATTGTAAATAGTACAAATTCTAAATAAAAAATACATTTAAAATTAGTCGTGTGTGTGTGTGTGTGCGCGCACGCGTATATAAGAGGGAGAGAGTGTGTGCATGTTTGAGCATCCTGGTAGTGGAGTCCTACTCCAGACCTCCTGTGGTAGTACACCACAGGTTATATGATGTTTTTTGTTTTGAAAGCGATATTTTCTCTGACCGTTAATGTAGAGAACCAGGTTGTAGAGGAGACTGTCACATGGTTCTGATGACGAGGGATGTTTTGTGAAATCGTCCATAGTGATTGGTGGCACCTGACCCTTAATGATGACTCCTAAGGGATGTTATGTGCGACGGTACGTCCGTTAGGGGTCATGCATAGGCCGGGTCGTCCATGGGCTGTGACTCTTCAGTTTCTGTTTGGTCTGTCTGCTGTGGATTTTGGCTGCAAAGGTTCCGTTTGGCCTCCTGGTCTCTTGGTCTCCTCTGATAGGTCTAATCTCTACAGTCTCTGGATCGTCATGGGTTACTCATGGGTTTGCTACCAGAACCATTTTCGATTTACGCTGTCCTTTTGAAACTGTTAAGAAAATGGCATGTGCTTAAAAAAAACAAACAGACTTGGCAGGGGGGGCATCTGTCACCATCCATCTCCTATCTCTTGGATTACTTACTTCCTCATAGGATGCTCATTAATGCCTGGCTAGATCGATTGTCATGTGACCATAATCATGCAAATCAAACTGCCTTCTTCAAGCTAGGGTGTCTCCACGGAGTTTCTGTTGTCAGCCATCCAACACTCCCTCTTAGGGCCATTCTGGTCAGCAGCCTTTCCCCCGGTCTGGTTATTGGCAAACGGAAAGGTAGAAGAGCCGATAGAAGAAAGAGCACAATGAAAGATAGAGTGCGGTGAATCAAAAACAAATTAGATGGATAGTAAGCCCACTCCAAAGTGATTCTGTTTTATTAATGGTGTTTCAAACCGCATGCAAATACAGTACTTAATGCAACTCAACTCAAATCCAATCCACACCCATGCACCTTTCGTATCGTCTATAATGTAGCAATTACTATGATCATGCATTTAATAGTATGTATGTTAACTGTATGTACATGTTTACAAAGATCTAATGGAGGCAAGTTTATTTTACCTGTTGTATGTTAATAGGGTTGAGCAGATATCATACATGTATAACCATTCCGAAAATTTCAAAAAGGGTTATATCTTTTCAAACAGACTAGTTCCCCCACCATAACGATGCAATATAGGATGACATCAACCAACAATGTCAGCAATGTTAGGATTCTCATTGGGATTGATGAGCACCTGTCTGTTAATTCATACTGAAAATATTGAAATTAAATTCCACTATATTAAGACATGTCTAAACTCAAATTAAATCAATCATAATCGTGACTGCTACCTGGCAACACATACAGTCTTAGGGTATGCATCTAATTCAAATGTATTTAAACCAGTTATACCTCGAGCTAACCAAACAGTTAAGGCACCAAATCCGCCAGCTAAAGAAAATGAAAACGTAACAACATGTAAGAACAGCATGGATGGAAAGTTTTGCAAAATATATACAACTGAACAATGTTTGGAAACTGAGTCATGTTAGTGGTATTCATTTTTATTTCATCCATTTCTTTGCTTTCTATACCCTCTTTTCTGAGACGTTATTTCTCTAACATTTATGTTTTTACCACTCCTGCACTTTTCTCCAAAAAAAAAAAGTTAGTAAAATTACACAAAAATTAATGTAAGTGGATAAATCAAATACTATGTTGTTGTCAGTATCAATTTTGTTTGTAGAGCTTTGTAAAGCTTAACTTTTTTTAATCCCCCTTTTTTTTTAAAACCCCTTGTTTACAATCAGCACAACAGTGACAAGGAAATAAAAAATTCAGACATCTTTCAAGGCTAATAGTATAGCGCACATGCCTCAAAAAGATTAAATTCTGACGTGTATGACTGGTCTCTCTCAGAGAGGCTGAAAACTCTCACCACGGCCATTGTATCTTATCCACTAGGCCTTTTTCTTATGTTCTTTCTTGCCCTTAATCAGAGTTGATCATCTCATCTTTGTAAATCACAATGTATCAGGGGTTTGTCTTGTCAGTTTCAAACACTCCGAGTATACATGGTGATGAGGAAATCGAATCATTGGCCGAAGCATTTCATACCCCGGTACGATAGGTGGCGCTGTACCCATTTCAACTAGTGGTAATAGAGCCACTGGTTGACCTCTTTAGGTCACTAGCAACAACCAACTCAGGCGGCCTTTGAGAAAGAGGTTTTCAGTAGACAGCTGTCAGTCCACTTCAGGTCCATGTCATTTCTCAGACGCTCCGTTTTTCCCACCTCGGTCGCATGCAGACTCCTCCAGCGGAGGTTGAGTCTGCATCCGGCAACAATCCCTTTCTC
This sequence comes from Melanogrammus aeglefinus, assembly GCA_900291075.1. Taxonomy (NCBI): domain Eukaryota; kingdom Metazoa; phylum Chordata; class Actinopteri; order Gadiformes; family Gadidae; genus Melanogrammus; species Melanogrammus aeglefinus. The sequence continues at coordinate 126,090 of OLKM01001485.1, forward strand.
CCTCTATGTAGCGTTTCAATCTGGACTTCAGAGAGTCAAAGCAAAAGTTCCTTTCCCCTAATTCCTTCTCCACCATGGCCGGGATAAACCCCACTACGAGTCTTTAGGCCTACTTGTTGCTGGAATTGCCACGACAAGTACCAGAGAGTCGGAGAACCTGACGCAGTCTTTAAGATTCATAATGTCAGAGAATATCCCCATCAGTTCGGCCGCGGTACAATGAATCATTAAAATCATCTTAAAAAAACATTTATTTTGACAGATGTGCCCAAAGTTATTACTATATAACCTTGTTGATGACCAACATTTTGAAAGACATGTACTTTTAATTCAGCCTTGGGTGAAATCGAAGTGTTACACCATTCCTGCAGTCGGCTCCCAGACCGTAGTCGAGGAGTACAGGAGAGACGTTCCCTCCAGGGCCGATGTTCTCTCGGGGGTAACACCCTTCATTTGACCAGCACTGGGTCTGCTTATTGGTCGGAATTAAGCGGCCACCGATTATTGACAGGCTGGGTACTTAATTCGTAGTTCAACTAACTTAACAGTACACGTTTGCACAGACGCAACCGGACTCGTTCATCTCGCTCATTCACTCACTCGCTGAAGTCACTCACTCACACACACTGCCATTCTCGCGCACACACATACGCTACTCTTGTAACAGAAGCGTAGCGTACTGAATGCATGTTGATGATACAGTTCTTCTAGGGGCAAACTCAGATTCCAATCGAATTGACCGTATACATGCACACTTAATGCGAGCACCCATCGAATAATCTAGGGGTCTTAATCTGACTATGAGTAAACCGATTCAATTCGATTTTAGTTAGACTAAGGTGTATACATGCGTCTTAATAATTATATCACATCATCATGGACTAAGGCAATATTTCGATTTTCTTGTGAGTGTCATGTAAACGCACTGAGAGTTTCTCCCCATAACGACAAGACATTTCATGATTAAGTAGAAAATAGGTATAAAGTGACAGACAAAAAAACATTTGTGATAATATTGTTAGGTTTAAAATGTTCAACCACAGAAACCGAACGTGTTCTCAAGGTAGACAGACAGGGAAGTGTTCAGATATTGATGAGGAGCCTTCTGTTTCACGTAGTTCTCTTTTTAGGTTCTCAAGAGAGGAAGCAGCAAAGACGCTCCATCCGGAGTCGGTCTGAGTCGGAGCGGGGCAGCGATCCGGTCCCCAAGAAGAAAACCAAAAAGGAACAGGTACCAATACTTCAACGTTGTACCAATACATACCGGAGGAACTATGAATATGGGATCTCACATAGTGAATCTCCAAAGCCAGTCTTGAGCTAGCATTTGCCTTGGCCGCTGCTAACACCTTTAGTTGGATATTGTGTATTGCTTATGCTTGTATGGTGATTTATTTGTTTTCACGCATCTTATTTATAGACATGAAACAATCAAAAAACAAGGGGAGACGGGCAATGGGTTATTTCATTGCTTTTGAACTTCAAAATGCAAACCCTGAAAAATGACTATGAATCAACATTGTGGGGTTGGTGGACATCTACATAGACCAAATTTTTATTGCAATATTGACTGGATTTATCACGAGTATCTTTGGCCTTGAATGTGAGCAGGCATTAGTATGCACAAAAGTTGTCATCTGTTATAAGAAAGTTCCCTAGACATAATTATGTCTAGGAAACTGTATTGAAAGCCACATTGATAGCCAATCACAATGGAGGAAAAAGTAACAAATAATAGATATCAATTTAATGTGAAAAAACTAACACTAATCTCTTTCTATGAATACCTTCTTGTCAGAAATTCTTTTGTTTAATAACAGATGTATATATACAAGGATTATAAAATCATATTCTATGAATCAAATAATGTTCAAGACCACACAAGCACCCATACTCAACTCACTACCACTGGCAGCAACTCTTTAAATTAAATAATGTTCTGCCTTTTCCACTAATCACAGGCGAGCGTTGGCCCCCGGACTACTTTTGAGAACGGGTTCCCAAAAAGGTAGGTAACGGCAATGCATTCCGTATAGACAGCTGCGCTGCTGTTGTCACCGTTTTGCATAATCCTCCCACTGTTTGGTGCGCTATACCAGGAGCCAGTGAGATCTCAGACGCCTGCAAGCCTTTGAAGAAGCGGAGCCGGGCCTCCACAGATGTGGAGATGGCTTCGTCTCAGTACAGAGACACCTCGGACTCGGACTCCAGAGGCCTCAACGATCCCCAGGTGGGTTTCACCATGCGATTTTTAAAATCCTCTTTAACGGGTTCTAACTGTAAGGCTGATGAATGAAATAAAAGAATTAATAAAAAAAAACGCTTCCTCACACACTGATCTCTCACTGCGTCCCCCCCCAGGGTTTGTTCGGGAAGGGCCTGGACGATGTCCGCGAGCGGCAGCAGCACGCAGATTGCATCACTGACACGCAGTCCGTGGGATTCTAACATGGTCCCAGCAGAGACAAGCACATCGGGGAAGAAAGGACACTGTGTTGCCAGGTGAGATGATTGTTTGTGGTGCCTGTTGTTGTTTCCTGAGTGCCATGAAATTACAGTGTATGCAGAGCAAATGTTTACCTTGGTGTGTGTGTGTGTGTGTGTGTGTGTGTGTGTTTGTGTGTGTGTGTGTGTGTGTGGGTGTGTGTGTTGTGTGTAGTAGTTGTGTGTGTGTGTGTGTGTGGCTGAGTGGGTTTTGCGGTGTGGTCTGCGAGGAGACTGCAGCAGAACATTTTCCACCTCGAGTGTCTTGGCCTGACCGCCCTGGTCGACAACAAGTTCACCTGTTCGGAGTGCAAGAACGGTGAGAGAACCCGAACCCCTCTGTCCTCTCAAACCATGGTGTGGTGCCCCACGCAATCCTAACAACCTTTTATCTCCCCTCCTTCTCTTGTCATACTCTCCCCCCTCTAGCAATACATTCGTGCTTAAGCTGTAAGATGTCGGGGACAGGAAGTGAACCCGCTGCTTCCATGCCAGGATGCCGGCTGCTCTACACAAGGAGTGTGTGTGGAAGCTCCCTGGCCCCACCGGCGTCGCGGGGGGCGGATTCTGCTGCCCGCAGCACACCTGCTTCACCTGTTGCCTGGAGAGAGACCTGGAGAAAGCCAGCAAAGGTGAGTACTGAGGCAACGCTTAGCAACCACAGAGGGGGGGGATGTCAACAAGAATCCATTAATGAGGCCCAAACAGCGGATGTGCAATACAATTAGAGCCACAATATGCAGAGAGCTTGCGTAAACATGGCATGTGAAGTGAAAATAACACAGTTGAGTTGGGAACGGTTTGTGGCGACTTTATGTCCCCCGTTCTTTCTTTCAGAAACGGAGAGAGTTTGAAAGCAATCCTGTCCTGCAATGCAATCAGCAGGCGAGACGGACGCTCTATATAAGGGGATGGATGCATTCATTCTGATTGGGTAGGAGGGTTGTATCAATGGGAGAGCAGAGCCTGGATGGGTACTTGAAGGGCTTGATGATGATGATGATGATGATGAAGAACCCCTCCTCCCTCCCTACCTCCCTCCAGGGGCGTATGATGCGCTGCATCCGGCTGTCCGCGGTGGCGTACCACGCCGGCGAAGCGGCTGTGTGGCGGCCGCAGCGTGGGCCTCACCCACCACCTCATGATCTGCAGTGGGACAGCCGCCACCAAGAGGAACGGCCTTCCCCTCTCCGTCCCCCGTCACGTGGGCTGTGTTTTCCTGTGCGCCCGAAGGTAAATCCCCGACACGCCGCCACGCCACGGGGAAAAGCCAACGCCAGCAGCTCCTCTCCCTCTCTCCCCCCCTCCTCTCTCCTCTACCTCGCACAAAAAATTACTTTAGATTGGGAATAATGTGTGGTTATTGAAACAGAGCTGGGATATAAAGGCGGTGTTGGTGGGCGTCACAACTCTTCATACCAGTTATCCCGCGTGGTCAGATGTGTAATGTCCCTCGGGAGGGCTCTTTTACTCCACTGTAAAATGGTTTTCTGCGAAGGATGAAGGAGCCCAAAAAGAGTCATTCAGCAATCAGCCGTCGTCTATCACAAGGTTACAGCAACTAGTTGCAATCCTTGTTGTGCCACTTTCTATAAACGAATGGATAGTAAATCCAGTTGAAGAGCTTCCTTAATTTCCATTTTGTATATTATCTCTGGAGTATATATATACATGTATGTATGATACATTGGTATGTATAACGACCATATGTTACAAGGATTGTGTTGTGTGCTGTCGTTTTAGTGAGTAACGTTGCTGTCATCGTGCTACTCGCGATTCCGGTGATCAGAGGGCCAAATTTAATAGCCGCGAATCGCTGATCTTAACTGGGATCTGTTGTTGTCTGACAACGATTTTTGTTTATTTAGTTTTTGTGAACGTCTGTTGCAGGCGAGTGCACGTATACCACTGTGTACGTATGTATGCATGCATGTTTCAGATGAACCCTATTAGGGAGAATTTACTTGTTTTTAATCTATCACATGAGTGTGAGTTGTTGTGTTTATTCTCTCTCTCTCTCTCTCTCCTCCCTCCATCTATCCTGTGGCAATCTTGGTTACCATAGTTAAATTTACTTCAGCTCACTCCCATCTCTTCTGTGTGTCTTGTGTAGGCTGTTATAGTGCACGACCTTACTGACAAACATATTAAGTTCATATGCCTATAAGTCCAACTACCTTCTGACTGAGTCAAATCCGTGCTGAGTTGAAATTACCTATGATTCCCTCTCTTCGTCACACTACCAAAAAAATGTTGGGAAAGTAACGGAACACTTGTTTCCTTTTCTCCTTCTTTTCCTCACTAGGGTTGTGTTTGTGCCTCGTGCCTCGCACACGTTTCGTTTGGTTTTAATTTATTTTACCCTTTTGTTGCCATCTTTCATATCAATGCCTTGAGGTCGCTGCCTTGTCCATGAACTATCTGGGTACACTGCGGCTCTTCAACACCAAAAAGCGCGCTGCCAAAATAAACATCAGGCTAATTTCCCCCTTGACCATCTAAACATATGTTATATAACCTTGTGCTTGAGGGACTACTGTCTGTGGGTGCTTATGAACTTAATGAGAGGGGAATATGAGCACATGCTGGCTTGTGTTGGTGTGCCTTTGGAAGGATGCAGGTTCTGCTTTTTTGCGCCACCTGGTTTTTATTTCAGACCTATGTGGCCAACCTTTATCAACCACGTTTTTATCTTGACTGAATAGATTGACTATATTTTAGACATGTAATACTATTGAATTCTTAGATATTTTTGTAAAGGTAGTTTCTTATGATCTTATATAAGTGGCCTTTTTGTATAATAATCATTACATGTAGATTATATTAACGTGTTACATATTACAGCGGGTACATTTGAAGGTACTGTATTTCTAACTATAAAGAGCAATGTCCGTCCGCCAGCGCCTGCTTTGTGAGCATTGTGAGGACTGCTGGTAATGACTTGTTCCGTGGGGCTAGTAATCGGCTGCAGGAGGGATGCTACTTTGCTGCTTCTGCCAATGCTTACATTGAAAGGGACTGGCCTCAACTCTGTGTGTTATGCTGACTGCAAAATAGGCTAGGTAATATCTTGTGTTCCGTCCA